>VYZW01066638.1:0-11791 GCA_013401315.1 Balaeniceps rex
CAGGTCCCTTCCAACCCAAACCGTTCTATGATTCTATGGCCCTTGGCTGCTTGGTTCTCCGGCCAGGAAAGCCCTTGAGATACCTAAAAGCATCTGTCATCTGGCAAGGGCTGTGCACCCAAATGCGTCTTGGCCTTAATGTACCCCAGGCGTTACTGCGGCAAGCGTGAAGTGCCGTACGTGGAGAGCCTTTTGTACCCACAGAGCATCAATTGCTCGTCCACATGCGCAACATCGGGGCCAGAAAATGGGACCTTATGGTTGGTGCAGGGGGCTGCTCTGCATGGGGACCAGGAGTTTGGTGGAGAGACCCAACCCAGGGGATGGATGGCATCCAAGGCCTCACCGGTCGTGGTGGAAGAGCATGTTGACCACGTCTTTGAAGAGGTCAGGCTCCTTCGGGGAGAAGAAGCCGCTCTTAATCTGGTCAATGGCTTGCTTCAGCTCGGGGAGCCGGTCGTAGTACACCTGGGCGTTGTACCTGGTGGGAAAGGGTTGATATGAGATGGTGCTGCTCCAGCTGCCTGTGGTGGCACCCCCGTGGCCTCCCCAGCCCTCACCCTTCCCTGTCCAGCTCCGTGACGTCCTCCACCCTCATGCCGAAGATGAACAGGTTTTCCTCTCCAGCCTCCTCGGCCATTTCCACGTTGGCTCCATCCATGGTGCCGATGGTCAGAGCCCCGTTCAGCATGAACTTCATGTTCCCCGTACCCGATGCCTCGGTCCCCGCCGTGGAGATCTGCTCCGACAGGTCGGTAGCAGGGATCACTGCCAACAAAAGATGTGGACACAAGGGGCTCATGGTGACCAGCTTTGGGTTGGTATCGTGCTGAAGGACGTTGGATCTGCTGTCTCGCAGCGATAGAGCCATGGGCTGGTGGACAGCCACGGGGTGGACATCCCCTCCCCACAGCGCGTCCCACGTGGGCTACCTTTCTCTGCCAGCGAGACCCTGTAGTTCTCCAGGAAGATGACCTTCAGCTTGCTCCCCACAACGGGGTCGTTGTTCACCACCTGAGCCACAGCGTTAATGAGCTTGATGATCATTTTAGCCATGTGATATCCTGGGGCAGCCTAGGAGAAAAGCCATGGGTGAGCCCGGAGGGCTGGTGCCAGGGGCAGGCGAGGAGCACCCAGCTCCCACGTGCCCAGGGAAGCACCCGCTCAGCCCTGCTCCCATCCCTCATCCAACTCATGTATTGCCCCACCAAGTTTTTGGGGGCTTGCATGACCATAGGCAACCCAACTTGCTTGGGTTGAAGCCAACAAGTGCTGCCTCAAGACTTCCCAGAGGGCTTCGGGGACACAACCCCGTGAGAATATCTGCAACCAAATCCCCTACGGCATTTTCAAGGGCTTCCTTCGAAATGCCTAAAACTCCTGACCCAACTTACCTTGCCCCCAATGATCACCGTCCTGGGCACAAACAGCTTCACAGGATCCCTCCTGATGCCTGGAGAAGACAGCAGTGTGGTGTCACCCTCTGTTTTAGCTACAGCCCCAGGGGATCGGGATGTTCGTGCACCCCCAGGACAGCCCGTCGCCTCGGGGCGCGCGGTGGCTTACGGTTGTACATGGTGATGATGTGCAGGCAGTTCATCAGCTGCCGCTTGTACTCGTGGATCCTCTTCACGTGCACGTCGAACATGGAGGAAGGGTTGATCTTCACTTTGTACTCCTTCTCCAGGTACAGCGCGAACTTCACCTTGTTCTCCTGGGTGAGGGCAGGCAGCACGTCAGCCCCCAGCCTCTGCTCCCCCTGCCTGCGTCCCCCCCCCGCCCGCACCCCTCACCTGCTTCACTTTGGCAACCTCCCGGATGAAGAGGTCGTCGTCCACGAATTCGTGCAGCTTTGTCAGCTGGCTCAGGTCCCGCACGTAGTCCTCCCCTATTTTCTGCAAGAGGAGCACAGGCACGCGCTGACCGCGGGACGGGGGCAGCCGCCTTCATCGGGCATGCCGCTCCCGCCCGGCCAAGCCAGCAGCGCTTGGAGAGCAGGAGCAGGGGACCTGGGGGAGACGCAAACAGAGCTTGACCACTTAAAAGATGTAAATGGCTGAGGTCGGAGCGGCGTCCCCGCGGGCAGTGTCCCTGGGATCGGGAAGTGTCGGGGGCCAGCGCGTCCCCCCCCGTGCCGTTACCTGCGCGATGAGCTCCGCCAGCCCCGGGTTGCAGAGCAGGAGCCAGCGCCGCGGGGTGATGCCGTTGGTCTTGTTCTGAAACTTCTCCGGCTCCAGCGCTGCGAAGTCCTTGAAGCTGCGAGGACGAGGAGGGGACAGCTTCAGGCTCGCCCACCTGGCACCACCACCATTTCCAAGCCGAGGGTGATCCACCACCGCCTCCCTCCGCGTGCTTACACTTCATTCTTGACTATTTCGGAGTGGATCTTCGCCACGCCGTTGACAGCGTGGGAGCCGACGATGCAGAGATGGGCCATGTTGATCCTCTTGGTGCCTCCCTCCTCTATCAGGGACATCCTCCGCAGCCGGTCCACGTCGTT
Organism: Balaeniceps rex; assembly: GCA_013401315.1. Lineage (NCBI taxonomy): Eukaryota > Metazoa > Chordata > Aves > Pelecaniformes > Balaenicipitidae > Balaeniceps > Balaeniceps rex. Next base: position 2,501 of record VYZW01066638.1, read on the forward strand.
AGGGAAGAGGAACGCGATGTGCTGCCGGTGGAGACCGGAGAGGTGGTGAGCGGTGCTGGTGTTTAGGGATGTCCCACCCGATGGCTCCCGAGGAGGGGGCCACAGCGACATCTCCAATGCATTTGACACCAACCAGAGCGGTGGCTTTTACTCCAGAGTGACGGTGCAAACCCCTCCAAAGGCTGCCCTTCCCCAGCACGGACATCTCTGGACAGAAGGACCCCCCAAGCCCCCACGGAGAGGGGTTGTGGGCACACGCTTGGCCAGCGGGGCTGTTTCGGCAAAAGCCTCGTGCTGCCAGACCAGGAGGCCAAACCACCATCTACTTTGTGGAGATGGGGACAGGCTTTTTAGCAAGGCCTGTGGTGACAGGACGAGGGGTGATGGTTTTAAACTAAAGGAGGGCAGATTTAGGCTGGATAGAAGGAAGAAATGTTTTCCACTGAGGGTGGTGAAGCACTGGCACAGGTTGCCCAGAGAGGTGGTGGAGGCCCCATCCCTGGAAACATTCCAGGTGAGGTTGGACGGGGCTCTGAGCAACCTGATCTGGTTCAAGATGTCCCTGCTCACTGCAGGGGGGTTGGACTGGATGGCCTCTACAGGTCCCTTCCAACCCAACCCGTTCTGTGATTCCATGATTCCTTTGTACCCCCAACCTCATCCCTCTCCAGGATGAATTTAGCGTTTAGGGAGCGAAGAAATGCCAACAGGTCAGTCCCTGGAGCAATGGGTGAAGTCTTTAAAATAGCCACTAACTGCAGGATGGCAACGGATGGGTGGGAAGGGCTTTCCTATACACCAGCCTCCCAAAATAGCAGCCGGAACCACCCGGCCACACACCCAACACCGTTGGTTTGTGCACCCCCCTAATCCCGACAGCACAACGCGTGCCATCCCCGTCCTCCGCACCGGAGAGGGCTCCTGCGCCGCCCCAAGGCACTTACGTCCAGGTGCCTCTGGTTGATCTCGTAGATGATCTGCAGGTGTCTGGGGAGCAGCTTCTCCACCAGGTCCACCGGCCAGCGCTCCAGCGCTTCGGGGAGCACCGTGTGGTTGGTGTAGGCGAAGGTCTGCTTGGTGATGTCCCAGGCCTGCCGGGGAGGGGAGAGCCGGCGCTGAGCAGCGAGGGTGCAGGCAGCCCCGGGAGGGTGCTAGCACCCACGCATGGTCCTCCCATGGAAGCCAGCAGCATCGCTGAGCCAGCTTCTCCAAGTCCATAGTGGTTAAACCCAACCTGACGGCTCCACATCAGTCCCCAGGCCACCAGCAGCTACCAAACTGGTTCCCCAACTCCTCTGCCGCCGGTGGGCGGGAGGGTGGGTGCAAGCGGAGGGGACCCGGGGGTGAGGTCGGGTCTCCCTACCTTGTTCCACGGCAGCTTCTCGATGTCCACGAAAATCCTCATCAGCTCAGGGATGGCCATGGCAGGGTGCGTGTCGTTCAGCTGGATGGCGACCTGCGGGGAGAGCAGGGGTGGCACATGGGGACACGTGGGGGACACGCGGGCATCCCGCTGCTCAGGTCAGCTGGGCACAGGCACCCACGGAGGATCCACAAAACCTCTCCAGCCCTGGGAGGTGTCGAAACGAGCTCCAAGGCACACGTCAGAGCAACCCCGGCTCGTACCTGCTCGGGGAAGGAATCAAACACGGTTCGGACGCTGTCTGTGCTCCCAAATTTGGATGCTTTGAAGCGGCGAATGATGTCCTGGAGGGTGGCAGCCACCACGAAGTACTCCTGCTTCAGCCGCAGCTCCTTCCCCTCGAAGAACTGTGAGCAGAGGAGCGGGACGCTGCAGGATTGCACCGCGCTGCCCAGGCACGCCTGCGCTGGAGGAGCTGCGCCTTCCCGGGGCTCCCTGCCTTTCTCCCTGGCTTGAAAATTTCGGCCGCAAGGAAAGGTACCGGGGCATGGGGGGACGTGGGGGGACCCCAACCACAGGGGCTGTAACACCTTGGAGCTATTTCTAAGACAAGAATGAAACCCATCGTTCGCCCAGCACAAAACATCAACGCGCTGGTCTGCGGGAGAGGATCTGCAGGAGGCAACCTCACCGCCGGAGCTGTGGTGTCCCCGGCTCTCCTCGCCGGCTGGGAAGGCTGGGGTAGGATTATACAGAGGGAAAAAACCATCAGGGCCTGCCCAAACAGGTTGCAGAGCAAGGAGAGCCGCTCTTCGCCTTCTTCCCTTGCTCCACAGCTCGTTATGCGCCCGGGGAAGGGCTGTACATCCCATCGCGCCGGCGTGCAGCATGGCAAGAACACCCGCAGCAAGAGGTGGGGATGCAAAGGGCAATTTGAAGCACAATCTCTGGTCCTGGGCTGCAAGGGACGGGCAGGAAAATGCCAGCGGCGTCCATCAGTTTTCCCTCAGGTTATACTTTGAGACTCGAGGAACATTTTTGCAGCAGGACGCGCTCATCCCCTCTCCCTCCCCTTCACCGCGCTGAGCACAGATTTGCCTGGGAACAAACTCGTCTCTGCTGCGGCCCCGGGCAGCGCTGGTGAGAGGCAGCAATCCCCATCCAAGCACTACAGGCGGCTCGAAACACAACTAAAACATCTCTGCAAGCGAGAGGGGCTTGAAACCCAACTAAAACATCCAGCGCGAGGGGCTGCTCCGCAATCCTCAGCCATCCCTAAAACAGGGACACCCCTCCATCCCGACTTACGTTGTCGTTGGGGTAGAGGACGCGGGATATGTTCTCCGCCAGGTTTCTATCCAGCACGGCCTGGATGTAGTCTCCGACGTTGACTGGGGAGGAGCAGAGGGATAAAGTGGGTGCAGGATCCCCCCTGCGCCCCGTCCCGCTCAGCACCCCGCCAGCACCCACTTACAGTCCCGCAGGTTGAAGTCGTTGGGTGCCCGAGCCGACCACAGGCGCATGGTGTTGACGGTGTTGTTCATGTACCCGGGCACGGGGGTATCGTAGGGCAGCGCCAGCACCACCTAGGACATGGGCAGGGCAGCCGGAGCCGGGCTGTGCCCCCCGTTGGGGTCCCCCCGTGTCCCCCCTGCCCCGCCGGAGCCCTCCCATCCCCAGACCCTTCCGCAGGATTGAGCTCAGGGTTGCATCCACCTTCACGGGGTTGCACGCATGGGGACGTGCTTGGCACCCCCAGCCCCGGGGACCCCCCGGCTCCCCCAGGTCTGCCCGGCGGCTGCTGTTTGCCAGAAGCGCTCAGGAGATGGAGAGAGGCTTGCGAGGGTCAGGAAGCTCAATTTAGGCCGTCGCGCCGGGCTGTGCAGGGCACACAGACCTGCTGGAGGTGCTTTTGGGTATTTCAGAGGTTGGCTACAGACGTGGAGCAGCAAAACCCGGCCCCATCCCTATGTCCATCTCCTCCCCAGTTTGCTCCACCACTGCCTTTTCCACCCCAGTGAAGCAGCCTCACCAGCAGGACCCCCCCCGGCAGGGATGCCGGCAGGACCCGTGCCCGGGGTGCAGCCGGCCAGCGAGAGCCCCCCCGGCGACGGGACAAGCCATGCAAGCAGGGTTCCCTGCACGCCAGCCCCACGAGGCTGCGCCCCAGCCCGTACCTGGGTGTCGACCCACTTGGTGCCGGTGGCGGCGTGCTCCACCCGGCCGTAGAAGTGCACGGGCAGCATGTACTCGGGACGGGCTTTCTCCCAGGGGTTGCCGTGCCGGAGCCAGTCGTCGGCTTCTTCCACCTGCCGGAGGGAGCGAGAGCGGTGACGGGGCCACCCAGCCCCGGGGACCTCCCCGGGTGGTGCCACGTGGAGGCCGGCCGGGAAAAGCTCCGGCTGCTCACGGCAAAGGGGATGATGCTTCCGAGTCCGTCCGCCCTAAACCCGAATTTTGGCGCCGTAGGGTGAGCCTGGAGCCAGGGCTCTACCCCAACCACCCTGAACCCCGGGGTCTCCCTGCCGGAGGGGTGATGGATGGGGATGAGCAGGTGGGGACGAAAGCAACGTTTCTCTTAGCGCACCACAATCACCGCCATGCTGCAACCGAGACCCCGTTAGCCCTCTTAATCGGCGTTTCAATCGCAGCCTGCAGGCCGGCTAACGAAGCGGGCTCGTTCCCTAGCCCGGCAGGGCTGTTGCAGGGGAGAGCCTGGGTTAGACATCGCCGCTGGCACGGCTGGGTCAGAGCTCCGGGCGGCAGGGGCCCGGCTCAGAGGAGATAAGCCCCGTTAGGACGCAGCAGCCAGGGAATCGCTGGTTCACAGCACCGAGGAGGAAAGGCCTCCGCTTGCCGGCTGTAGATACAGCTTTTTGGAGATGCTCACAGAGTCCCTGCGGGTATTCGGGGCTGTCTCCCACCGGGGGTTTTGCAGATACACACCACATTTTCCGCTGCATTTCCAAAACAGCCTCTGCCGCCCTCTCATGCTTTGACCCCGGTGTCGAGCAGCACAGCCAGGCTGGGGGGGCCGGATCTGGCCTCCCCCGGACTTCCCCACACCACCGCCGCACCTCAGCGAAACCATCCCCACCCCGCCCGGAGCAGGGACACGACTCCTCCACCCTCGCCTGCTCCACGCGGCCACGGAGCAGCTCTCCTGGGGGTGCTGGCCCCGAGCAGGACACGCTGCGGACGGGGACGAGGGCAGCCTGCAGCAGCCAGAAAACTCCCAAGGAGAGCATCCCGCTAGTCCCTGCCAGGAGCTGCTGGGAAGCACAGGGCGGCTGCGGCTCCGTGCGGGAGGAGCGGGGATGCTGGGGAGGCGGCAGCGGCAGCACCGACCTCTCTGGTCCTACGGCAGCCCCAGACGGGGCCCTGTGCCCGGTGGGGATACACCTCACGTCCCCGCTGCGTGGGCAGGCGTCTGCACAAACCCTGGGGAGGAGAGCTTTCGGCACAAACGCGGCTCGGGAGGGAAGGCTGTCACGCTGATGACCCCCAGCTTTCTGCTAATTAGCGGGGCGTGCTGCGAGGAGGATCTGCTCCCCTCCACGCCGCTGCACCTACCCACTAACGGGCTCGGCTGGGAACCGTGACACCGGGCTGATCCCCAGCCCCACGCGCCGGAGCCAGTGGGGATGAAGGATGAGCTTCCCCGCTGCAGGGAGGGATGCCACGTGCTTGCACCGGTTTAAGAAGTTAAACTCGTTCGAGAAAACATCTGACAAGTTTTAAACATCACAGCACCAACTCTGGCTCCAGCAGCCTCCAAGCTAAGGGAGAGCGTCCGTACCCCCTGATCTTGGCCTGATTTAAGGCGGAGGCCGGACTCGGGGCTTCGGCTGTGCCGGGGGAAGGTGAGGGCCGCGCGCCTCGGTCCGTACCTGCCACCCATCCCGGATCTTCTGGTTGAAGATGCCGTACTCGTAGCGGATGCCGTAGCCGTAGGCTGCCAGCCCCAGCGTGGCCATCGAGTCGAGGAAGCAGGCTGCCAGGGGCAGAGGAGAGCAGTGAGCTGCGCTGCCCGGGGGAGCCCGGAGCCCCGGCAGGCAGCGGCTCCTTCTCCCCGTGGAGACCCGATGGCCGCAAGCAGCCGCCCCGCAGAGACACGAGCCAGGGCCAGCGGCCACCGCTCGCTCCCAGCCACCCAGCGCCTCTCGCCCCATGCACGGAAAGGCTGGAGCCATAAACCCCCCCGGGTTTAGGTACCCCCACAGCGGATGCAAATGCTCCGGGGCTGTGCCCCACCACCCAGGCAGCGAGACCGTTTGGGGGGCTCACTCACCAGCAAGCCTGCCGAGACCGCCGTTGCCGAGACCGGCATCCTCCTCGATTTCCTCCAGCTCTTCCATGTCCAGCCCGAGCTACAGATGAGAAGGAGAAGGGGATGGGCTGGATGCCCTGTGGAGGGGAGGCACTGCTGGCGCGCACCCCTGGGTGCTGCCCCGTGCCCCCCGTTGCTGTCCCCCCTTGCAGGTGGGCTCCGGGAGGGGTGGAAAGGCACCCGAGCCTGCGAGACCCATCCCTGCAGCTGGGGATTTGCATCCAAAGCATCCCTCTTCTCCACTGCCGCTCCACGCTGTGCAGGGACCGGCTCTGGTGTTGAAGTCGCTCCACCAGCCTTTGCAAGGGACACACAAGCCCTTGACCTCGCTGTGGACGAGATCCCGGGGGTGGGGGGCACCCAGCCATAACGAGGGTGCTGCTCTCGTGGTCCCAGACATTTCGGGCAGGGCTCCCAGGGCTCATTCCCGGGCCCATTCCCTCTCTCCATGCCCCAGCCCCAAGGGAGCAGGCATCACGCTCCTGCTCCCCCAGCACCCCCATCCCCCCGGGGCGGGCGCCTGGGTGCCCGTCCCCCTGGCTCCAGGCATCGCCCTTTAACAGAGACACCCAGAGAAGCAGCTACACCACTTTTACAAGGAAATTTAAAGTTTCCAGCCTGGAATGCTGTGGGAAGAAGAGGTTTTGCCTATGCAAAGCTCCTCGGGCAGCTCAGCGGGAAATAAGATGGTGCCTTGCCAGGGCTGAGCCACCTTTTCCCACGGAAACCTTTTGGTCTGACGTCCCCCTGATGTCCCACGGTCACAGTAAGCAGGGACAACCCCGGTCCCACAGCCACCCGTGCGGGAGGGTCGGACCCTGCACTGCTCACATGTAAGCGGGCAGCACCTTCTCCCAAACCAGCCGGTCACGGACAGGTCTGGGAGCACCAGCCGGTGTTTCATGGCACTCGGCTGCACAGCTCTGAATTTCATCGGCAGCCCTGAATGCCTACAGAAATACCTTAAGTGATTTATATTATGCCAAACATTTTATCTTAGAAACGTTTGGCATTTGTGTCCGGCGGGCTCAGCATACGCAGTAAGGAGGATTTCCCTCAGAGCTTTCCCTGCCATCGCTGCAAAGAGGATGATTTCCAAATAACCTCACACCTTCTGCTTCCTCGGGCTACCCCCACGTAGCATCCCAGGCTCTTCCCCTCCACCCTCACCCCCAGCCGAGCCGCCATCCTCATTGCAAGGTCAACAGATAAAAAATCCCCTAAAAATAAGTTCCTCTCCTCTGAACGTGTTTGCGCGAAAGCTGCTCCTGCTGTTGTGCAACCGCCCCAGCCGTGCACGACGGCGTTGGTGCCAGCGCCAGGCTGGGGTTGAGTTCAGCCGAGGTTTTATTCCCCTCTCCCATTGATTTTAGCTATTAATGGCCTCACGCGTAGAACCATGAGTATCCTTGCAGTTTGTGGGCTTGAGCCTCCGTCCTGCCGGTGCTCTGCAGCACCGTGCCGCATCCCTCAGCACGCAGACACCGGGCTGGGCGGCCCCGATCAGGCTGCAAGCGCCGGCAGTGGGTCCAGGCCTTCCGAGAGCAGGTCCTGGAGCAGCGTTTATCCAGTAAGGATAAACCCGTGGCTCAGGGAGCAGTTTGCAGCCAGTGCGGTAAAACACAAACATCCCCAGGAGCCGGAGAGCGTGGAGCCCCCCCAGTCCGGGTCCTCAGCGACCCCCCTGGGATGCTCACCTGGTAGATGGCTTCATCGCAGGCATTCTGCAGCCCCAGGTTTATCATGGTGTTCTGCAGCGTCCGCCCCATGTAAAACTCCAGGGAGAGGTAGTAAATCCTCTGAAAGAGAAAACCACCCCCTGGTCACCTTCCCCGGGGCCGGAGGAGGCTCCTCTGCACCCCAGGAGCTGCTATCGGGCGTTATCTCGAAGCAAGAGGAAAAACCCCGACTCTCAGCCGAGCAGGGTGGTTTGCACCGGGAATTTGAGGGCTGGAGCTCCTCGGGGGCGGCCGTGCCCTGCAGCCCCAGCCCTGCTCTCCTGCCACTGCTATTTCCCAAGCAGGGAAGAGGGTAGCGCCGAGGCCGTTTTGCTTGGATAAACCCCAGCACCCTGTCCGAGAGCAGGGACAGCTTCAGGATGGTCACCCCCAGCATGCCGGTGGCCACGGCGATACAAAGTTCAACTTTAAAGAGGAGACGTTTCCTAACGTCATCCTGAGCTGCAAAGCAACCGGAAAACCGAGCAAGCCACCGGGGCCATCTACGTGCGGCACCCACAGGGACACCGGCTTCCTCTGCCGTCCCCGGGGGGTTCGGCCTCAGGAGCACTGCACGCTCTCGCTGACAGGATGGGTGCAGGATGCGGCCGGTAACGTGCAGGCTTGTGTAAGCCGTCCCCCGGCGTCAGCACCGGCAGGTTTTAAGGAAGGATTTAGGCTGGAGGAAGTCGCTGACTTGACAGCTTTCCCCAGGACCTGTGCGGGGTTGGGCTGGGAGTGGGGATGGGCTGGGGGTGGCGATGGGATGGGCTGGGGATGGCGATGGGACGTGCTGGGCAGGATCGGTTGGGCTTACTGGTTTGGTCCCAGCAGAGCCGGGGTAGCGATGCCGGGCGGACGGCACCCAGCACGGCTCGGCTGTACAGGAGAGGCCCCAGACTCAAGCCCTGGAAAGAAGCTCATCTTTTTTTTCTCACCCCTACACAACACGGGGGGGGTCTGAGCTATCAGGGGCTGGCACGGTCCCAGCAAGCTGTTTGCGGGGCTACCCTCGCAGGGAAGAAATTGGAGCCGACAGAGCCGTCCAGGTGTCCGGAGGGGATTACTGCTTAATCCCCCAGCAGCCGGAGCCCCGCGCTGGGTGCAAGCCAGCGCTGATGAGCAGCAGCGCAGAAACTCCCGCACAAACCGGATCTTCCACGCTCAGCTCAGGATCACCGTGGCGCAGATTAAGCTTGCGTTCATTTTAAACAAGGCCCGCTTGGGGCCGGCTTCGGGTTCATTGAAGCCCTTCAAGTAATTCACCCTAGAAGGCTTTGCGGCTGCTTTTTTGGTAGACCGCACCCACGCCAGCGCTGCGGGACAACAAACGCCGTTCCCGTGCCCTGCACCCAGCTCCCGGCCAAGCCGCGCTTCTGTTTGTTTTGCAAAGCAAAGGACAGTGGCCTCGCTTGTTAAAGTCCAGTCCCTACGCTCGGCAAAGTCAGGGGGAATATCCCTAAACCCAAGAAAAACCGAGCCCCACATTTTCGGTATTCTCCTCGCGTGTTCACGGCGGGAGGGTTTGCACCCTCGGGGTCACGACGGCTGCACAAACCCCCCCTCTCCCAGCCCGGCCATAAGGCAGGACCCACCTTGGGAAAGCCGGGGGGGCTCCCACCACCCTCCACCCCCTTGCCCTGGAAAGAGGGGTCCCCCCCAGCGTCCCCTCGCTCCCACCTTGGGGTCCTTCTCGTAGTAGTACTGCTGGGTGCGGATCCAGCGCCCCACCAGGTGGTCCCGCACGGTGTGGGCCAGGGCGAAGTAGTAGTCGCGGGGGGTGGCCACGTTGCGGTCCTTGACCAGGGTGAAGTGGAGGTGCCGGTTGAAGCCCCGCTTCAGCTCGGCCACGTTCTCGGCTCCCACGATCCCGCGGATGC
>VYZW01066648.1:0-28619 GCA_013401315.1 Balaeniceps rex
CCGCCCCCGCCGGCCACCCGCGGGGCCCGGCTCCACGTCGCCACCGCCACCCTGGCCGAGCTGGCCCAGCACCCGGCGCTGGGTGGCCCGCTCCTCGCCCGCCACCTCGGCCTCCTCCTCGCCGGCCTCTGCCTGCTGGGCCACGGCCCCGCCGCCCACAGCGAGGTCCGTGGGCCCCCTCTCCTCCCACTCCCCCAGTGCTGTCGGTGCCGGCGTGGGCACCCGGCCCTGCCAAAACTGTGTCAGGGTCACCAGCCTGGCCAGAGCCCGCGTGGTGGCACCGCTCCCTGTGCTCCATGGCTGAGCCCATGGCCGTGCTGGGCTCCCACTCGCTGAGCCCCAGGGCTGCCTGCCCAGGGGCAGCTCCCATGCCGTGCACGTTAATCTTGATGTGAGGGAAGAGATGGGAGCCCGGCGAGGGGCTGGAGGGGTGCCGGCACGCGGTCGGGACCGGCGGGTTTAGTGCTGGCGGCCGAGCTGTCCTCACCACCCCGGGGTTTGTTTTTTCCAGGGCGTTTCGGAAGCGGAGCGAGCGCGGTGCCGGGAGGCCCTGCGGCACATCCTGGACCGCGTCTACCAGCCGCTGGCGGTGCGGGAGCTGCTCATCCTGCAGGGCCGGCCCAAGCAGGTACCCGGCGGCGGCAGGGCCGTCCCCAGCGCGGGGCGCTGGGGGTGCGTACCACCAGCGGTGCTGGGACTGTGCGTTCCCATGCTCTGCGGGTGCCTTTGTTGCTCTCCTGGAAACGTTCTCACACCTTAAAAACCAGTTAAGTGCAGCAGCCCCGTCCCCGAGTGCTGTGTGAACGCACCAGCAAAGTTGCTGGGTGTGCATCGCGGGCGCAGCAGCAGCTCCGGCCCCACTGTACAGGGGTGCGTGGGTGTGTGTGAACCCAGGGACTCTTGTCACAGCACGTGCCTCCTCGGCTTGGCAGTTAAATCCGCTGTGCCTGGCCAAGCAAAGCGCCTGCTCTTCCAGAACCTGCCCCTTTCCACTTGCGGGGATGAAGCGGTGCTGCCTCGGCACCGGCTGCTGTTTGTGGCTGTTTCAAAGGCTGCCTTGTGGCAGCGGGGAGGAGGAGATGGGGAACGGGTGCTCTGTGGGGAGACCTTTGTGTTGTGTTTGGAGAGTCCCCGGGGAAGGGACCACATCCCAGCTCCAAGTGGGTGCTGTGGGTGGGTGCGTGCCCACCTGCCACGTCCCAGCTCGGGGTCAGGATGCGTGGGGCTGCTGGCACGCACGCGGGATAGCACGGGGCTGCTGGCTCAGGTGCGGCTCTGTGCCGCTGGGATCTCCGGCTGGGATCGCATGTGATTCCCGAGCAGGCAGGAGCTGGCCTTCCCATGTGCGAGGGCTGCAGAGGGTCCGTACGAGGCGCTTGCGCAGGGCAGCACTCTCAGTGCGTGCTGTGGTTCTTCCACGTAAAAGCAGGGGTCTCCTGGTTAAACAAAACCCCAGCTGATATTTGGACAATGCCCTTGATAACATGCTTTAACTTTTGGTCAGCCCTGGAGTGGTCAGGCAGTTGGACTAGATGATCGTTGTAGGTCCCTTCCAACTGAAAATACCGCACTCTGTTCTATCCCCGACCAGTGCAGCGGTGCCAGCCTGCCTCCTCGGAGTGTCGGAGCAAGCACCTCCATGTGAACAGCTCATGTTGTGGGTTCACAGCCTCTGGACAGCTTTTGTGCTGTCCCGGGGGGGATTGCTTTGCTCGACCAGGGAGCCTGCGGGCTCGTGGTGCCACCTCCGCAGCCCAGCGCTCTGTGCCAGGTCCTGGCAGGGGTCACCGCTGCAGACCCCTTCCCTGCATCGAACCTGACTTGTCCCCCGAGCCCCCCATGCACCATTTTGGTAATGAGGCAGAGCTGCTGCCTGACCCTGAGAGGCTTTAATTAAAGGAGGGATGCTCTGCACAAGGGGACGCTCTCGGGAAGGCTGCCCTCTCATTAAGCTCTGATCGCTTTGTGCCACTGCACGAAGAAGTGATTTATTGAAAAGGTTTCCCTGTCCCCTGCTCCTGTCTCAAGTCCTGCAGGGCAGGGTGCAGGCTGTTTGTTAGCGAGGGTTTGCGCAGGAGTGTGCAAATATGCTCCTTAGCCTGCTCCTTTGTTTCCTTTCAGAGTCCTCCCTCTCCTGGGGAAGAAACAAAGCCGGGCCTCGTGCGGGCTCCGGCGTGGCTGCGGCGCCTTTGTGGTCAGTTGCTCTCCGAGAGGCTAATGAGACCCAGCGGGGTTCAGGCTGTGGTTCGGGGCGTCATGGAGGGAACAGGCGGTGAGTAGGGTGCTCTGACGCTGCTCTTGGCTTCCAGGATCTCAGATTAAAAGAGACTGTGGTGATGTGTCTGAGACGTTTCATCCCATGAGAGGCCCGGGAAAGGCAGTGCCATCAGAGCATTGAAATGGGAAACAGCTTTTGTCAGGCCAAGCTGACTCTGTAACACTCACGCAGATTTTGCCTCTGACTGTGCTGATCTCCCAAACTGTGAACGCCTTCCAACTGCAAATGCCTTTGGTTCAGGGTACACAGTCGCGCTCGAGGTCCAGACTGAAAGCATCCGAACGCATTTGGTCTGTTTATGCTTCCATGGGGTTGCACCTCGTGTGCCTACGGAGCGTGGTTCGTTCCGAGTTGCTGTGCTGGTGCCGGTTCGGTGGGAGCCGTGCTCGGCGCTGGGCTGTGAGCAGCTGCAGGTAGAGCGAGGCCCGTCCCGCTCCGGGGCTCGGCAGCCTTGCTGCCCTGCTTTCCATTTCCTGCCAGGGAGGGAAACTCTTGCTCTCTAAAAGCTGAATCCCACAGTTTCTAGTGTCAAAGCTTCCTCTGGCCAATACCAACCTGATGACACCATCCAAGCGTGACCTCCCTCCGCCTTTTGGCTCATACACCTATTTGTAGAAGTTGTTTTCCAGTACCAAAGGTCTTGGACGATAATTTTTCCCCTTCTGTCCTTAAAGACATCTGTCTCCTGAAAGATGCTTGGTTTAAAGAGAGTAATGAAAGCTAGAAATACAATTTTTGGCCAGAAACATCTGGCTTCAGCCAAAAATGGCCCTGCGTTTGCTGTCAGTCTGAGCTGATCTTGGCTTTGTGCTGGTGTAGCAGGTGGTGCTGGTGCTGAAGCAGCAGCTGTGGACTGGAGAAAATGCGACACGGTTGCAAAGATCCTGGCTTCCTGCCCGCAGCAGTGCCTTTCCCTCGAGAACTACTACAGACTGGTGTGCCCCCAGGTAGGACCCCTCTCCCCGCGGCACGCCGGCTCTGGCTGGGAATGCGGAGCCGGCTCCTGGCTTGGAGAGTGTCGGTACTGTCGCTTCTGCTTGAGCGTGGCCTGGCTCGAGCCAGGACAGCGTGGAGATGTTTTTCTGCTGCTCTGGCAGTGGGACGTGTTTCCGCCCTACTCTTGAATTTTCCATATTTGATTGAAATGCTGGATAATGCTGCCCGATCGCACGAGCTGTTCAGCTCTGCGCTACAGGGAGCGCTCTGCTGTGGAGCTCTTGCTTCCAGCTTTCGGCTGCGGGAGTGGTGCAGGCTCTTGGTTTGAGCCCAGAGATGCACCCTGCCTTAACGTGTGCATGGGAGGGAGAGCGGCTCTTCCGTGTGTGGAATGTCGTGCCAAATGTCCAGCAAAGCAGCGTAGAGGAGGCTCCTCGATCTCTGCTGTTGGCTGCAAGGGGTCGGCCTGCCCCCTCTCCTAAGGGGCTGCTGGTGGTTGTTCCTTTATCGTGGACTTTCCTTCCAGATTCTGGACTTGCTGCACATCCAGGACAAACTGACAGCGCGCCAGTTCCAGCGAGTGGCCACCACGACGCTGCTCACCATGGCGAAAGAGCACCCTCAGCTGGCAGAGAAGCACCTGCTCCAGCCCCTGTTGGCACCGCTCCGGCGCTGCTCCGAGGCAGCAGGTACCGGCTGGTCTCTGCCGAGCCCCAGATCCAGAGAAGGGTCTGGTTTCTCTTCTCGCCGATCTTTGTCTTTCCGTCAGAATTTTCTCAGGGGCTGGTGGCTGGGCTGCTGAGCGTGCAAGCCCAGCTCTGTCAGCTGTGAGCGTGTCGGTGTGGCTGGGTGCACCGTGTTTACTAGCACTTGAGTCAGATTAATATAGCGTAAGAGCCAAGTAGTGAGGCTTCTGCCATTTGCTCTTTGGGAAACTCTCCAGTCTGACAGTCTTGTTTTGGGCTTCCGGACGGAAGCCATCGGTTCCCCACGCTGACCAAACAGCTCTCTGGGGAATAATCCATCAAGAAGTTGTGGTCTGCTTTGATTTGCTTCTGACCTTGGGGAGTTTACAACACCACAGTGATATTTAGCGCCGCTAACGAGGTCTCGTCGGTTCCCATGCTGCCCTGATGGAGGGGAGGGAAGGCAAGAGAACTATGAAAGCGCTTTCTGGTGCTGGGCGTGGTGGGGTGGCTGTTCTGCTGGAGACTCCTCGCTGTGTGGGGGTGCTGATACTTCTGCCCTTTGTTTTCAGAGCTAGCAGTGGAAGATTTATCAGCAGGGACCGTGCTGGTGACAGAGGCAGAGCTCAGCAGCTGTGTGGAAGATGTGCTCAAGGTATCATGTCTGATTTGGGCCTGAGGGTAGGCAAGAAAACTACTCTAAGAAAGAGCTAGTTTGAGACTTTCTGAGCAGTTCAGTGTGCGAGTTAGACCGTGACAAAACCCAGCGCCTCCTGCAGTCGTGATGCTGAGGCGAGGCCAAGACCTGCACAGAATAACCTTGTACGCAGCACTGCAGCTTTATGCTGGATGCCAGAGGCTCTGCCTGAATCCTTTCAAGCACTCTCACCCCAAAACGTTCTACGAGATGGCAGTAAGCTCTTGCTGGTGTTTTTTTCCCCAATGTCTTTCTGGCATGTCAAAGCAAGAAGAGTCTGAGCAGTGGGCTGGTAGCCAGGAGTCTCCATGGTGCTCTCATATCCTTTCTCTGTGAGCTGCAGCAAGGTTTTCTGAGGGTTGCTAAATTGCGCAGCTCCTACAGGACCGTTGTGTCTGGGTGTACCATCGGAGCAGCTTCGGGACTCGGGCTGTGATCGTGGAGCAGGCAGGAGGTCCTAGTCAGGGGTTACCGCTGGCCTGGCACGTGTTGCCTCAGGCTCTCAATCCCTGTCCCAGACGGTGCCGCTCACCTACCAGCATCAGAGGCGTGCAGCTGGTCAGAGGGAAGGAGGGATCGCAGGGAATCCTGTACGTGCTGAATCTTCAGAGGATGCCTGAGCTCTCCTCCCAGGCTGTCGCTGGCCCACCCTCCTTTTAGTGCCTCCGTGCCTCAGTTTCCTTCCTGTAGAGCATGGATAACATGGCTCATACCAAGCCCAGGGTTACCTGTGTGGGAGGGAGAACCTGCTGGGAGCTGCTCTCCCTGCCTCTGAGGTCTGCAGAGGGCAGCCTGAGCCAGAGTGCTGGAGCTGGAAGCCTTTCTGCAGCTCCTGCAGCATTAACCCCTCGCGGCGGGATGAGTGGCAGCCAGCTCTTGCGTTGGGCCAAAACGCTTCCAAATGAGTGACCTGGAAAAGGGGGCACTCGAGGTACCGGCAAGCGGCCGGCTGTGCTGGACTGCTCAGCCCTGCAGCGAGGGCAGCTTGGCAGGGCCCCCGGCTTGTCGCTTGGTGGTTGTGCAGCCAGTTGGCAGCGAGGCATTTGCAGTGGGCGCTACGAAGCGAGCAAATTCGGTGTGGCTCTGAGGTTGCTGAGCTGTCACCGGGGTGAAAAAGAGAGTGAAGGTGAGCTCGGAGGCATCGCAGAGTCACGGGGAGAGGTGGGAGAGCTGTCGCAGTTACCCTGGTGGCTGTTGTTAGGAAGCAGAGAGCGTGTGGGTACGGGGGAAAGGAGGGTGGGCGGCAGCTCAGCCGCAGGGGAGATGCTGTTAGTGGCTGCGTCCTCACCTCAGGTGTCCCAGAAACGGGAGGGGACACTGCAGCTGGTCCCCGTTGGGGGTCCCCAGCGGTTCATCTGCCCCTGCTGATATCTCTCAGGGGGCTAAAGGCATTACAGTCTGTCCAGTCCCATTGGACAAGGTAAATTGTTAATGAGAAGTAAGGAAAAATGAGCAGCCTGTTTTGCAGGGACCATTCTGAGCTGAACGCCCTGACACGTGGGTTTCTGTGTGCCTCGGAGCCGGTCTGTGCGCCTGGCTGCCGAAGCAGGAGGGATTGCTGAAGCTCAGCAGCTCTCCCAGCCCGACGTTCTGGCCCCCATCAGGTGCTGGGGATGGGGAGGGTTCAGGAAAATGGAAGGAAACTCAGGCCTCATCGGAGGAACGCTCTGGCTTTGCCAATAACAGACCGCCTTCCACGGTAGAAGAAATGTCTTGTGGGCAGGACGGTGCAGATTTAGCACCTTCTGTGGAGCCCCTTCCTGCAAGGGGTCCCTTGCAGTGACAAGCGGGGTGTTCAGCAGCGCAGATCTTGGCTCTGGCATTTGGGGGAGCGGTGGGGTCCATCCTTGTGCTCCCTGTGAAGGAACAGGGCTGTTCTGTAGAACCCGCTCTTCTGAAAAGCTTTCCTCATAGCTCCTTTTTCTGCTGTTCCCACCAGTATCACCAGTGCCGCACTGCAGGCTTCGCTGCCTGCCCTGACAGCAGCCCAGCTTTCTGCTGCGCGTTCCAACCCAGAAGGACATCTCCAGCCCAGGAATTCAATTTTAAGAAGCTGGTGACTTGCTTACTGGCATGCCCCTAGGCAGGCTAAGCTCTTAAATGCTGTGATTGTTGTAGTATTTTGCGTAGTAATGATCTGTTGTAACTAGCTGGCAGGCAGAGACCAGTCTGGAGGGCTGCTCTGCGGCTGCCGCTCACAATGCGAGTGCTGGGGGAGCGCGGGGCGGATCCCTCCTTAATGACACGGTGCTGGAGGCCTGACAGCAGCCAGATTAGCGACAGAGTCTCCAGCCTGGGGATTTGTGGGGGTTTCTTGCCTGGCAAGTGTCATTTGATGCTGAGTGGGAAACCATCCTTGGGGCTTCATCAGGGAGGCTTTGTGTACAAAAGGTTCTAGTTAGGAAGAATGGCTCCACGGGGATTAGCGCAGGGAAAAAGGTCTGTTTGCATCAGTAAGTCAGGGCAGAATGTTATCAGGACGATCTCCCTCCTAGCCCTCCTACCTGGGTTGTCACACTGCCTCCAGCAGGCAAAAGCTCTTTGGTCTGTCCCCAGGGCACTTCCAGCCCTGGAGCAGGCGATTGCTCTCCAGCCACGGAGGTCGGAGGTGTGGGGAGCGCTCTGGTGTGAAGGGACAGCGTCCTTGAGCAGGTAGTTCACCAGCTGACGCAGCTGGAAGTCCCTTGGAGAACTTGTGAAGAGACTTTATTCCCCCCCACCACCTTTTTTTAAAGCTAAAAGCTACGGAGGGAGATAGAGCCTGCTAAAATGAGGACCAGAACACAGCAACCCTGAGTAAACCCTGAGTCCAGCTGGGCGAGGCTTGGTATTTAACCATTTTCTAGACCGAGTTTTCCCAGCGTTATGGCTTTGACTGAAAGCATCCTACCTGGCTTTTAGTTTTGGACAATTCCTTTAAAAAGATGCAAAAGGAAACGCAGTGTCGTAAGACTTCTGTGAGCGTTTTTCCTGTGCTCTGTGGGCAGCGAGGTCAGACTTGTGTGTGGTGAGCTGGTAACAGTGGCTTGCCGGGGAAGGCGGTGCTGGTTTCGTGGAGGAGGGCGTTGATTCGGGAGGGTGCTGCTTGAGATGGAGGAGACGAGCGTGGCCCTACAGCCTCCTCAGAGCCCCTGCAACCCACTTGCTCAGCTCAGCACACGTCAGCCCAGCTGCCCTGCTACGGACTGATCTCTGTATTTGAGATTTGGCTCTAGGTGCAGTGTTTCCGTAAAGATTTGCTAATTGAAAGGTGCCTGTTGCATCTCTCCGTAACGCGAGACCTTACCCCTAAGCAGCAGACTTCCCGAATAGCTAGCTGCAGTGTTCCTGTGACTTGGAGCCCTGCTGTGGTTAAGCAAATGCTGGGAGAAAGATGCTGCTGAAGGCTGCTTTAAAATACAGAATATGGCATAATCAGGGAAAACAGGCTCCAGACTGGAAGGAACAGAGGCTGTAAGTCCGCTGCCATCCTCCCTGGCGGCAGCCGTTCTGCGCAGAGACGTGCTTTCTGTCCTTCCCTTTGCCTTCCCTCTGCTCCACGCAGGTGTTTGACTCTCCTCCCTGTGCCCTTCTCTCCGTAGGTGTATGTGGTTGGAAATGACAGCTCGAGCCTGCTGCTGGGATCCTTGCAGTCAGTCCTGGGAGTGGTTTTTTCCCTTTATTCCTTCGCCAAGCAGAATGTGTCATACTTACGGTAAGGAAGGATTGTGCACAGCTTCTTCTGGGGTTTCATCTTCTCCGTTCTGCCCACCTCCAAAGGACGTGCTCTACATGGGCACGTACAGAAGCCAAGACCGATTTTCTCACTCTGAAGAGCTCTCATTCAAAGTAGGCAGTAACCGCAGGCATAGGCACGGTACGTGACCTTACTGGCAGACCTGTGCCCGAGGAAGCAGTTCTCGCGTTAGTTTTTGTCTTCCCTGAAGCCAGAATGTTCAGTGTAGAGGCAAGCGTGCCCTGCAGGAGCCTTGGGAGCGCAGGTTAACTCTTAGTGCCCGCCTAGGAGCAGGGACGGTGATTGTCTGTGGACAGAGATGGTGACGCTGGGACTTGGCTGGGTGTCAGAGGGATCTGTGTACCAGGGACTTAGAAACAGGATTAAAACAGCTCGAGCGCTGGCTCTTGGAAATACAAGATCATTCTTCTCCGATCCGGGATCACTCTCTTCTGATACGTGCAGGACCTGCCTCCCGGCAGTTGTCCCTCGCACTGCGCCCAGCTCCTCCACGACTGATGTACAATGGTAAGCACCATGTGTGTCAGTCACGGTGGCAGGGACAGTGGTGACCAGGTGCTGGCTGTCCTCTCTCCCTTCTCCTCCCAGGCTTTCCCTGGGCTGCCCTGAGTTTGGGCCAGCCTAGCAAATGCACTCCTGGTGGGTTTGCGCTTGGCACGTGGCTACTGGAGGCGTTCGCTAAAAGGTCTGTGTAGACACGGCCTCTGATTAAAGACATCATTAATCACTTCGAAGAGTAGTGAGTGCAAGTTCGTAGAACAAGCCAAGTTAACACTGCTGTTGGGTGAACAGAGTCGCTGCTCGCTTCTCTCTTTGCAAAGGAATTTGGCAGGGGTAACTAAAACCAAAGCTGCCTGGAAATGTTCGAGTTCCCAGACCCCTGGCGCAGCGCTGCTACTCCACCTCATTAACCTGCATCTTTCCCTGGCAGGGGTTCCCATACCACCTCACAGTGCTCCCTGCCTCCTCCTTCCTCTTCCTTGGCGCAGCTGACAGCTCCGTGCTTCGTCAGGTTGGCGTGAAGCACCGGGCACGGCTTGCCAAGGCTGCGTGGAAGTGGCTGTCCTTGTACAGACACGCTGTTCAGACAGCGATCCCTTCCTTGCCGGGCTGAAATCTTGAGGGACCCAGATCCTTCCGTCTGGGAACGCCAGAAGGACAGGGTGTGCTGCCATTCCCCTTACAAACTGACACAAATGCCTTCAGCTGTCGGCCCAGAGCATCCCAAGGAGTGTCCGTGGTCGCTCCAGAGCAATCTTGGCTTTTCCCTTGCCCCGCACCCGTTGCGGTGCCGGCGTGCAAGGAGGGGTGCAGCGGGCAGGGCAAGGTCACCACTGCTTTCTCTCTCCTTGCCAGCTCCCCGTGCCAGGAGATCCTGCTGTGGTTCTTGGAGAAGTCGGAGCGGGAGGTGTCGCTGGCCGTGCTGGAAGGCTTTGCGGGGCTGAACAGCAGCGTGCACACCCTCCACCCACGGTGCCGGTTCCGCGTGGGCAGCGAGGGTGGTGCCACCATCGCGGTGGAGGAGACCATCAGGTGAGCGCTGTCGGGGCAGTGCCAGGCGTGGAGGGCAGTCCCCAGGCACCATTCAGCACGTAGGGCTTTTCACGGCGTGCCTGGCAGAGCCTAGGTGAGCGTGGGGCTGCCAGTGCCGTCCCACCGCGGCCACGTCCTGCGGGGCGCCCAGGTAGCCCAACGCTCCCCAAATTCAGCTTCCAGCCTGAGCCTGTCTCGTGGCAGATCACGGCTGCGTGGAGTGAGTGGAATCCCTCAGTCGCAGCAAGGACTCTGGCGATGCCAGCGTCGCAGAGCCAGCGACTGAAATCCCCTCCTGCTTTTGCAGATGGTCTCTACAAGTAGAGGCAGAGCGTGGCCCTGTGGGGGATAAACTGCAGCCATTAGACTCCAGCCACGCAAACTGGGACTGTTCAGCGGCGTGACATTTGGTTTAAAGCGGGGTGGCTGTTAGTTGGCAGGTACGAGCCCGAGGCAGTGCTGTCGAGCAGGCAGAGCACACAGCTCCTGCCCCGGAGTGTCCGCGGGCTGGGTGTGCCGGCAGCTGTGGGCACCCGTAACAAAACCCTGTACAAATACGCTCGTTCTGGTTTCACTTCAATCTATTCCTGACCTGAATTAGAAGAAGGTCTGCCCTGGGGTCTGCCCTGGTTAAACTGGGTGTGCTTTAAAATTACTCCTTAATGGCCATGGCTCTGCCCGTGTCTGTCCTACTTTTATGGCTATGACCGCTGTATGAATTAGCCAGCGCTAATCCCGTTCTTAATAGGATGGCTGGATTAAACGTGTTTTGTTGCACTTATGGTTTCTGTTAATGTTGTTCCTTTAGTGAACACAGGTTAATTAATAAACTGAGTTCGTGATCGCATAGACCAAATGAACTGAGCAATAGCTCGGCTCAGTTGCCTCCAGGTTTCCACTTTGTGGTAGTGCTGTGAAAGGTTTCCAGGAGAAGGCAGAAGTGGGATTTCACCTTGCCATGGAGTAGTTCAGAGCCAGCCCTGGAGGGGGGGTCCGGGTGCGTTCATGTTGCTGACACGGTGATGTGTTTCAGTGATGAAGATGAGGCCCTCTACCAGAAGGTTTCCTCGGAGCAGTGCCGTGTGGAGGACTTGGTGGAGCTCTTGTCTCACTGCCAGAAGAGTGGTCTAGCCGGAGACTTCTTCATCCGCTGCCTGAAGGTAGGGGCAGGCAAGTCTCTGTTTGGGGCACGTCTGCAGGAACGGTTTCCCTGGGCCAAGCGGTCTGTGTGGCAGACAGCAAAGGGGACCGATCGTCCCCTTCCGTGCCTCGGGAGCAGTGAGACGGGGTATGGCACGCGGTGGAGCAGTCCTGCTGTGTGCTGGGCAGGAGAGCCTGGGAGAGGGAGGCAGCCCTGGTCTCTGAAGGGGTTAACCCTCGTTACCCCTGGGCTCTTTCTACAACAGGAGCACATCTGAAGTTTAATGGTGTGTTTGAGGCTGTGAATAATCCCTGTCGCTTCCTTGGCTCTAGCGGGGCACCTGCTCCCTTTGATCTCGCTCCGAGCCCCTGCGGTTCCCTCCTGGGCTGCGCTTTCTGCGCCCTTGCTACCAGGTAGAGCCCCAGCCCGTAGTCACGCGGGGTTTGCAGCACCCTGGGCGTAGGGGTGCTGCTGTGACACAGGTGGGACACCCAGGAGCTGTGGGCAGCTCTTGGAGACCGTGATGTACCGAGTGGAAGGTCCTGGTTGCGTGAGGAGTCGGCACGAGCTCTGCAAAGGGGACGGAGGGTCCGGGTGCCTTTGTGGGCAGCCACTGCCAAAGCAAGGCTGCAAGCAGAGACCCAGCAAGCCTCGCAGCCCAGAGGATGGTGTGGCCCTAGGAGAAGTGCTCGGTGGTGCTCTGTGTGGTGTCTGGAGCTTTGCGAGGGTTTGGCCTGGTGACAAGCGCGTGTCTAGAAGGGGACAAGGCTGGAAGAGGGGGAGGCAACCGGCAGCCCTTTGCAGCAGGGTGGAGGTCTGGGTAACAGGACCACTGGCGTGGTGACCGCAGTGTTCCTGGCACTGATTTGCCTGTATTTAACCGTTGCCTCTCCGTGCCCTGTGTTTCGTTCCCGGCAGGCGCTGACTTGTGTGGCTGCGGAGGACGAGGCAGATTCGAACTCAGCTGCAGTGCCTGGAGGGAGTCTCCTGGAGCTGGAGCAGTACCACGCCGGGCAGAGGAGGAAGCTGCTGGTCCTGCAGCTCGTGGCCACGCTGTGTGAGAGCGTCTCGGACACCGTGTTCACAGACATTGCTCAGGTTGGTTATGGCAAAGCCCTGGGGGATCGGCGGGTGGAGTGCATGGCAGACCCAGCTCTGGGCTGCTGGGCTCTAAGGAGACAATGGCTAAGGAACAGCTGGAGAAAGCTGGAGCATACCCGGGAAAAGCAGTTTATTGATTCGGTTGCAAGTGTCTGAACAAGACACTGTCCTGTTCAGTGCCAGCAGGAAGGAGAGAGTCAGCCGCAGAGACAGGAGGGAGCAGCCCAGCAGACATCTTGGTATTTGTGTCCATGGCTGTGTATTAAAAGCCAAGAGAGTAGCCTGTGTGTTCATCAGAACTCTGACTTACCAGCTTCTCATCTTTATTTTGAGCATAATTTATTCCCAAGTTTAACAAAGCTTAAAGACATCTGTACCCGACAGGCCTTTTAAGCGAGTGCTTCCTGCCTATCCCTGGTGTTGGTGCCTGGTTTTTCTGGCACGTCTCGGCAGTCACCTCCGGGAGCTGCGGTAGCTGGGCTGCCAGCTGGACGAACATGGCACGGCACCGCTGCCGCGTCCCGCTCGCCCCTTGTCCCCAAATAGGCCGTTCGTGGCTTTTCTCTGGTTTCTGCTGCTGAGACGCCCGCACCGAGTGGTGTGTCCGGCCATCAGGGTTGGCGTAACTGTGCTCGTACGGTCGGCACTTGTCCATGTCTTCATGAACGGGCAGCTGAAAAATGTATTAAATGTTGTAATTTCAAAGGCCAGCTGAGACTCATTGAACCTGGTACCAAAAAGGATTGCTAAAATACGGCACTTCTGTCCGCCCTGAGCCCACGCTGCAGCGGCGCTGAAGGGGAGCGGCTGTCCTGCACCGTGCCGGGCTGTTGGGCGCCGAGGGCAGCACGGTATTCCCCAGCTGATCAGTGTGTTTTAACTTCCTCGTCCTACGTTTTGGGTTTGTTTTTTTTTTTTTTAAACTCGGTGACCTGGTTATACCAGTTAACTGTGACTGGCTTGAGCGGAGGCGGTCACTGCTAACACAGGTTTCCTCACTTTTCTCTTTGGGACAAAGGAGCCTTTGTGTGCGCTCTGCAGTGACAGAGGGGACCCAGCCGGTGTCATTGCGGCGCCCGCCGGCCGGCGTGGCAGCCAGCACTGCTTTGTCCTCACCTGCCTCTCCATCACACCCACCCGCGCAGGACCGGCTCCGCTCCCTGGGTCAGAAAGTTGGGATGGGAAATGGGGAAGGATTTTGCGAGGTTTCGGGGTCCAGCCGTGAGTCTAGTTTAAAAAGAAACAACCACCAAAAAAAGAAACCCAGACAAACAAAGGCAGTGTGCTTCCACCTGGGGGTTGTATTTCGGGGAGCGCTCCCTCGGGTTGGGACAGAGTTGCAGAGCTGTTTTTAAGTGGGTTCTGCAGCACAGGGTTCCTCCGGGGCGCTGATTCTTGCTGTGGGCGCTCCGCAGCGTGGCTTTGTGCATAACGGGGTCGGAGTAAGTGGGATCCCTCTTCCCAAAGCCGGACCCCAGGAATGGTGGCAGCTGTGGACCCTGTCAGTTGCACAATTTGTTTTATTTACATTTCCCACCCCTCACAACTGAGTTTCATGAGGTTGACTTGGTTTCCTTGATGCGCCAAGGATGCTCTCCTCCTGCACGAGACAGAAATGTGCCCCAGCGGTTTATTTTTCAAGCTTTTTTCCCCCTTCCAGATTAAGGTGGGGATTTTTTCCTTCTGGGTGAGGGTTTTTTTTTTTTTTAACCTTTTGTTTTTCTCAGTAGCTATCTGCTCATAGATCATTTATTCACGACATTCCTATTTTTTGCATTAAATATCATTTCAACCCATTCAGCTTGTGTGTCGCTGTCTTGTGAGAGCAGATGTTCTGACACTCGTTTTTACTTTCTTGCTGTTTGATGGCATTCCTTTTCTGGACTTATCAGCCCAGAAGGTACCTCAGCCCCTTCCGCAGCCCCTCGCTGCCAGCCTCCCTCCTCGCTGCGGTAGGGATGTGCTTAACGAAGCTGGCAGCGATCGGCTCTCCTGCTGATGGGGAAACACGTTGCCTGCACCCAGTGCCTGTGCCCCGGAGGCTGGAAATGTGGGGTTTGGTGCAACAGTACCTTGTTGCCCTCGTACTTTGTTTTCCAAAAGAAGAGCAAGATAGTTCCTCTTTGTTTGCAACATGCCTGTTGCGTAGGAGTGACCCCCATCCAGCCCCTTCCTAGCACGGCCGGGTGCTGCCAGAGCCGGCAAGCTTGCCCTGAGCCGTGTGGTGCCAGCGCAGCTAGCAAGGGCATGGAGAAATAAACTCACTAATTTCCAGCTCCGTTAGAAAGGCAGGAAGCCTGTGGGATCAAAGACGGCGGTGCCAAGCGTCGAGAAGGCCGATGCCAGCCAGGCGGGATCATCAGGGGCTCAGGGGCGGTGGAGGGGGGGAAGTATTGTGAGAAAATCACACGATAAGTGACACACGTGGTAAATGCCCGGCTCCAGCGTCTGCTGCGCGTGGGTAAGCGGTGTCTGATGCTGGGGAGCCGTGGGGCAGCCGGCAGGAGCTGGAGCCCTGCGGAGCCGCCCTGGGCAAGGGCAGGTGGCTGGGAGGGGGCTGTGCTCTTCCCCGCAGCTTGCGGGGGCCGCAGGCAGGCGTGACTTTTGTTGTAATGAAGTTTCTCTCAGCCGTGCTAAATCCCTGCTCAACTCTGGCCGTTGCTGCCGTGCCGTGTGCTGGCGGCCTGCAGCACCGGTGCCTTCCCGGAGCCGCGTGCTCTTTAGCTCTCGCTGTCTCTGTCTGCGTGGATTTGAATTTTCCATGCCCGAGCCTTTCTCTAGCACAATTTCATATGAGCCCTTTGTTGCTGCCACCGCCCCGACCTTCCCTCTCAGACCCATCCCAGTTGGCTTTGCAGCTCCCATCCCACGGCAGGGCCGTGGCGGAGCAGGAACAGGAGGCAGAGGAGGGGCTGGGCTGCCTCCCCCTGCCCCTGCAGCCCCCACGGGGGCTTCTGCTGCAGCCCCCGCGGTTTAACCATGGCCTTGTCCCGGGGCTGGGGCAGACGGGCAGCGTGAGCTTGCCCAGCCCGGCGGCTGCGGCTGCTGATGGACCAGGCTGTATGGCTCAGCTGCCCTCCCAGCCCTGCTCCCAAAATCCTCGCCCGCCGGTTCAGACAGCCCGGTGCAGGGCTGGGGGCTGCAACCCCAGGAAATCAACCCCTCTGTGCCAGTGCCGGAGGGGCGGGCAGTGGTTCGGGGCTCCGGCATCCCCCCATCCGCCTTGGGAGCACCGGCTCCCTCCTCTATCCCTGGTGCATCCACGGCTGGGCTGCACCAGTGCCCCAGCCATTCCCCAGCTCACCGGGGCTCCCCGGCGCTGCTGAGCCCACTCACCCGGGCAGGGCGATGGCAAGGGAGCTGGGAAGGTGCTGGGATGGGTCCGAGAGGGAGGGTCGGGGGGGTGGCAGCAACAGGGAAACACGGAGGGTTCATATGGAATTGTGCTAGAGAAAGGCTCGGGCTTGGAAAATTTAAATCCACGCAGACAGGGGCAGCGAGAGCTAAGGAGCACGCGGCTCCGGGAAGGCACCGGCACCCCGAGGTGCGGGCAGGGTCCGGCAGTGGCAGCGTCCCGGGAGCACCCTGAGGATCTCCCCTCCTGACTGCTCTCCCCGCGCTCTCTCCGGGCAGGTGGAGGAGTTCGTGGCAGCCACGCTGCAACGAGCCTGCGTCAGCCCGGCGCGGGGCCCCGGCGCGGCGGCGGAGGCGCAGACCCTCGCCATGGCCATGGGGCTCGTGGCCGCCATGCTCAGCGGAGCCGTCCAGGTAAGGGGGCGAAGCCAGGGTGCTCGGTGGCCGTGGGGAGGGGGGAGACCGGGCACTGTCCTGCCGTGCCCGGCCGTGGGGTGCCACAGCCGGTGCTCCGCGGTCTGGGTGCTCCCTGAGTTGGAGTCCCTCTTTAATCCCAGGGTGGATATGTGTGTGTGTGTGTATATATATATATATAAAATTTTTCCTTGGAGCGGTGCCAGGGCGCTGGCCGAGGGTTTGATCCCGGCAGGGCACCCCTGAGAGCCCCGTTAATTGATTTATACTCCAAAATCTGCTCCCGAGAAGGCACTGACAGAGCAGTGCAGTCACATACGGTGTCTTTAAATACCAACGCTGCACCCTCTGCATCCCAACACGTCCGCGGGCTCCGTCTCCAGAGTGCAACGAACTTCCCGGTGCGGGCTGCACTGTTCTTGGAAAGCCTCTGTAAAAGCGGTACCTTGCCCAGTTATGCCGTTGCACGGTGTCGGCTGCGCTGCCATCGGGGAGCGACCGCAGGGTCGGTCGTGCACGGCAATCGCACCGGCTTGCGCTTGCATCACTGAGCGGCCGGGGTTGCTTCATCCCCGGACTCGCCCAAAGGGAAATCTGTTAATGGGAAAAGATAATTTATTGTGTTTTATTGCTAAATTCCCAATGTTGGGAAAAGGACATTTTTTTTAGTTGGAGAAAATTTAAAACCAGAGTCTTGCGGCTCTAATGGCCCCCTCCCGGGCGAGCTCCTGCTCCCGCTCCGGCGTTAATGGGAGCAACTTAACTCGGCAAGTTGAATGCAAAAGGGTTTGAAGGCAGCTGCAAAGCTGTTTGGGTTCCAGTGGCCAAGAGTTTTTTACACAATCATCCAAAAGCTCCCCCAAATCTCTGCTAGAGCATCACTTTTCAGGTCTTACAGCCCAGATTTTGCTTCTGGGATTAGCAGGTAAATCCCATTTAGGGCAGGAACTTCTCCCTCTCGGGCACTGCAGCCTCGGGGTAGGGCGCAGCTGCCTTGCCCGGAGCTTCCTTGCAGGCAGGACTGCAGGCAGGGCCGCAGGCAGGCCCTACACGGCGTTGGTCCCACATGGACACCGCTCTCTTTTGGGCTCTTGCCCTTCCCACCTTCTCCCGTGGCACCTCCAGGCCGGGCCAGCGAGGTCGCGGCTGCCACCGGCTTCTGCCCTGTCGGAGATGCCGCAGCTGGGATCGGCGCTGGGGCCACGGGCATCGCTGTCCCCGAGAGCCGCTCGCGGTGCCTGGGGCCCGGCTCCTGGGGTGGGGACGGAGGGCGGCCAGCTTGGCACTGCCGTGGGGCTACGAAACAGCCCCTGGGGCTCGTGCACCCCTGGGCTGCTTGCCTGCCTGCCTGCCTGCCTGCCTGCCTGCCTGCCTTGCCAGGAGCATCCCGGGTAGCGAGCCTCCTGTTACGGCCGTGCCAGTGCTGCTTCTCTCCCTGCCGCAGCTGCAATCCAGCGACTTTGCCGTGCTGAAGCAGCTGGTGCCATTGCTGGAGGAGCTCTCCCGCACCTACCCCGAGCCCCTCACCCAGGAGCTGGCCACGGACCTGTGCATCGCCATCTGCACCCACGGGGCCTTCTCCCCCGGGACGGTGGGTGCTGCTGCCGACGGCGTGATGGGGAAGAAGCCGGGGACAGGAGCGCAGAGCCCTGCTGGCATCCCCGCCGGAGCCTCATGCCCGGGGGGCGGCTGGGCACCGTCGCGGCACGGCCGCAGCAGCCCCTCGGCTCCCAGGGAGAGGAGCGAAGAGCAGAGTGTGAGCCATGAGCCCGGCACCGCGGGTCCCGCTCCAGCCCCGTGTGCCGACAGCCCAGCCCCGGCTGGGCTCCAGGAGCTCCTGGTATCGGCCTACGACCCCCAGCCCCCTGGCCGGGCAGCCGCCCTGCGCCGCCTCTCCAGCCTGATCACACAGCGGGATCCGGAGGCGCTTCGGCTTCAGGAGAAAATCCTCCAGGTACCAGGCTCTCGCCACGGTGCCCGTCCTGCACCATGGCACGGAGCTGGGGCTGAGCACGCCGGCGGGCTGGGGATGGTCCGTGTTATCGGAGCCCTCCGACCTTGCTGTCACCGTTGGCTGAAGGTGCCAGGCAAGAGGGACCAGGGCTGCCGCCGTGCACTGCCGGCCCGGCGTGGAGCTGCTGCCGACGGCGCTCCCCCTCCTTGCAGGTGTTCCTGGAGAACGTGCAGCACGAGGACGCCTTCGTCTACCTCTCGGCCATCCAAGGTGAGCGATGCCCAGCCAGGGCGAGTGCTGGCGCTTTGTAGGAGAATGTTTTTGTGCTCGGGGTGCTTTGGGCAGCGAGGGTGAAGAGCAGCGGAGCTGCAGCCAGGCTGGGGGCTCAGCATCTCCTGCCCTCCTGGACCACGGCTTCATGCCGTTCGGTCGAGCCTGGAGCCGTGTGCGGGCTCTGCGCCATGTTCCCGAAGCCGGCGGGCTTCGTCTCCCAGTTGTGCTTACTCAGTGGGTAATTAGTTCATTTACCCTCCGCTGGTCTGCCCAGACCGCAGGCGCCTCCTCGGTGGAGCCCTGGGCAGGCTCACCCTCGGGGCATCCCCCGGACGGATGACGCCCCGTGCCGGGTCCGTGCCGCCGGCCTGGGGCTGTGGTTTCAGCGCGGTGTGGGCACAGCCCCAGCACCCCGGCCCTGCACCCGGCTGACATTTTGGCTCACGGGTTTGTTCAGCTGAGGGTGGCAGAGGAGCTGGGGCCATGGGGACCCACTGGTGCTCCCCTGGGGCTCTGCCACCTCCCCACCACGGCCAAGGCGGTAACTACCAACCGGTGCCGGCCAGCCGCGTAGAAGTGGAACCACGGCGGCTTTCTCCGGGTCGATTCCCCAACCCATCGCATCTTGTTGCCCCTGCTGAGGCGGGAGAGCAGCAGTGGGCACGCACCCGGCCCCGGCGCTGGTCCCAGCCGTGCAGGCAGGAGGTGGGGAGCAGCAGGCAGGGCTGGCAGCAGAGCAGCGTGCCGCTCTGCTCGCTGCCCTCCTCCCTGCGCCGGGCTGCTGCTGGGGGCACCGAGTGCTGCCGCTGCTCACACCGCTTCCCAGGAAACCCTTGCGCTTGCTCCGGCACGCTCGGCGCAGCCCCGTGGCACCGGGCTCCGCGTCGGGCGCAGGCAGGTGCCTCTGCACCCGGGGTGACACAGGCATCCTGTAGCGACGGCTGTGCCAGCGGGTTGCAGTGTGCCGGGTTACTTGGAAGGGAGGTGCCATTGCCATGACCCGAAGCGATGCCGGTGCCAGCGGGAGCCCCGGCTGCCGGTGGGAAGGTAACCCTCAGCAGCAGCTGGAAGGGGAGCTTATCGCGGTGCTTCCTTCTGCCTGTACGGTCTTGAGTGGGACGGGTTTGTCCTTGCCCTGCGGGTGAAACACAAACGCTTCAACCGTCCCTGGGTGATTAATACACCCTGTGCAGCTGCCTCCGTGTTTCGCAGCCCGGCCGCGGCTGTGATTAACCCTGACGCGGTTCCTTGTGGCGGTGACTCACCCGGCCCGCGCTGCCTTGGCAGCAGCACCTGTGGCGTGCCGCGCGCGGTGCTGCCGTGTGTGCCAGCCGGCCTCCCCGCTGCCCCGGTCGGGCTCTCCGCTGCGGCGGCTGGGCTTGCCCGCCAGCCGGCCGTGCTGGTGCTGGGACCGGAGCCGGCTGTCGCAGCGCTGCTGGGAATCGCTGAGCCGGGCTCTGGCAGGGTGATGCCGGAGGAGAGGTTGCTGCCCCGCTGGACGTGCCCGGGCTTGCGGAGGGTAACCCATGCCGGGTGCCCTCCGATAACTGGGGAACGGGGTTGGAGGTGAAGGCGGCTGCTCCTGGAGGGCAGGGGAGCTGGGGCTCTGCCTGACTCAGTGCTTGGCACTGCCGGGGCAACCTCTGCCGCCCGCCCTTTCCCTGGAGAGCAGCTGCCTTTCCCCATCGGCGAGGCGCCCGGCACTGCCGGAGCCCTGCCTGCTGCCTGCCCCCAGCCTGGTTTTCACCCGGCGCTGCCTGCGATGCTCCGCTCAGGCTTGCTGGCTCCAGGCAGCTCTCTAAAGGAATGGTAAAGCCAGCACGTCCCTGCGGCATAGCCCAACGCATGGCCTGTGTCCAGGGTCTGAGCCCTCTGTATCCCCGGGGAGACACGGCAGGCGCGGGGTGCACTTGGGCTCCGGCTCCCAGCCTGGGCCAGGCAAACCCGTGGGGTTCATGGAGCCCCAGCGGGGACGAGGACGCACCAGCAGCGTGTGCCCAATGGCCGGGAGCTGAGAACGGCGACCAGGTACTGCACCGGAGCATTGCCTGTGGTACCTGGCTGCCCCGAAGCTGTGCCAGCCCGGCGACAAGCCCCGCAGCGTGCGGCGGCTGGTGTGCCGAGTTGACGCTAGGTCGCTGAACATTAACCAGCAGCAATTAGTGGGCACCTGCTGCCAACTGCTAAATTACTTATCTTTCAACTTGGCACCCAACCGGACCTGGCGCTGGGCTGCCCCGGCGCTGCGACGTTGCGCAGAGGGGCTGCGGGATGTGCCGGAGGGCTGGGGTGGTGCAGGGGGTCCTGCGGGCGACGGCTGCATCTGCTGCACCGAGGGCGCCGGGGCGGCACAGCCATCCTCGTGCCTGGCCCTGACCCACGCTTTCCTCTCGCTCTCCCCCCAGGCGTTGCCCTGCTCTCCAGCGAGTACCCGGAGCGGATCCTGCCCGTCCTGCTGGCACGGTACGGGTGCCCGGCGCGGGGCATGGAGGACACTGCGGCTGCCGTCACCAGGATGAAGCTGGGCGAGGTGCTGATGCGCGTCACCCGGGCGCTGGGTGAGTCCCCGCGGGCACGGCAGTGCTGGCCGCTGCCGGCAGCCGCGGTGGCACTCGGCCCCTCGCTGCTTTCTGCCGTGCTGCTGGGTCTGGGGGGTAAAGCCATCGGGGGCTGCTTCTTGTCTGGAGGTGAGAACCAGCTCCCACGGCCCCACCACAGGGGGTTGGAAGCCGAAGGGCGGCTGGCCGGGGTTTGCCGGTGGGCAGGAGCGGGGCGGCAGATCCTGCTGGCAGCCCACCGTTCCCTCGGCCGGCAGCACTGGGCTCGCAGGCTGCCGGGAAGCGCCCGGACACGCAGGGCTGAGGGGTAAAAGCTGGATGAGGCCTTTCCGGCAGCCGCTGTTGGGACACGTCCTAAAACGCCTCGTCTTATTCCCCAGCAGAGGCCAGGCCAGCGAGAGCCGGCAGCCGGAGCTCTCCGCAGCTGGGGAAGGTGGCAGCCGGTGTCGCCGCTGCCAGGGCAGCCAGCGGGGGTCCCCGGTCACCGGCCGGGTGCTTTCTTCCCCAGGTCGGCTGCGGCAGAGCCAGCGTCCCTGGCTGCCTGGCCTGCCGGAGCTCTCCGCCGGGGCACAGCCACCGCAGCGGCATCCCCTGGCCGTGGCGGTATCCCTGAGCTCTGCCAGCTGCAGGCATCCTGCCGGGGCCGGTGCTCCCTGGGCCAGGTCGTGCCGGGATGGGGCCGGGGCGTCCTATGGTGCGGCGATCCCATCACCTCCCTGTGGAGCTCCTGTGAGCGGTGGCAGAGCCTCTTGGTCTCTGAAGGCCCCTGGGCCGTGTCCGTGTGTCCAGCCCTCGCCTTGCCCGGCGCTGCAGCGCGCTGGGTTTCCCTCGGCCGCTGCCCACAGCACGGCTGGCAGCGGGACGGTGGGCACGGCCGCCGCTGCGGCTCTCCCTCCTCCCCCCGGTGCCTCTGCCGCGGGCAGCGACTCCGGCGCGTCCCGGCTTGCCTGCGTATTTATAGAACAAATTGCATGAAGTTGTTTTTGTTGCAAAGCTTCAGGATTCAAGAGCGAGGATTTACCCGGTGCTTCCAGAAACGCTCTGCTCCGTGCAGCAGCACCGCTGCGGGTCAGAGCTCTCCTGCTGCTGCCCGGGGACTGCCGTGCCTCCCTCCTGCCCCGTCCCCGTCCCCGTCCCTGCCTGCCGTCCCGCTGGAGCGGCTTTTGTCCCATCCGGGAGGGGGTTTTGCAGCAGGCACCTATCACCCAGCAAGTGGCCGGCGTGGGCAGCGTGGCTGGAAGCGTGTGGCAGCCCCGTCCCAAGCGTGCGGCACCGTTCCTCTGCCTCCAACAACGTGGGGCCGAGCGCCGTGCGAGGCTTCGTGGGGACCTTGCGCTGACCCAGTTAGCTTTCGCTGCAGACCCATGGAATTGCTGCGGGTGTGCCATGGCAGTCCTTTGCCCTCCTCCGTCGGGGAGCATGCGCCTGCCTTGCTGCAGGAAGGGAAACGCTTTGTGCTCTTTCTGTGGCCGTCCGGCA
This sequence comes from Balaeniceps rex, assembly GCA_013401315.1. Lineage (NCBI taxonomy): Eukaryota > Metazoa > Chordata > Aves > Pelecaniformes > Balaenicipitidae > Balaeniceps > Balaeniceps rex. The sequence goes on from VYZW01066648.1 coordinate 22,141, forward strand.
CAGGGCCGGTGTGCTCTTGGCTTCGGAGGAGATGCATCGTGCTCGGATCATCCAGCACTGCTCGCACTGCCATGATACCGATTCCTGGGGTGCAAGCACGGAGCAGGCTGCGTTCCCGAACAAGCGTGGCCATCCTTGGCATCACAGCGCTGCCCCGAGCTCTCCCACCTTGTGCCGTGCAGGAGCCGTCCCTGCCCCTCCGAGCGCGCCGTCCTTTAGTAACAGGGAGGGCCGTGCAGGAAGAGCGAAGCGGTGGCGGGATGGTCATAGAATGCCAGGTTGGAAGGGACCTCAAGGATCATCTGGTCCTACAGCAGGACCCGGCTCCCTGCCGCCTTGCCCGTTCCTGCCCAGCTCTTGGCCATCGCGTGCCGTATTTCCCCTCCTTGCACACAGCGGTGCTGCCAGGCTGTCGGTGTGCCGGCGGCGCAGGGGCTGGCCAGTCCCCAGCCCCTCGCGGCAGCAGCCCCGAGCCCCCGTGTGCAGGGTGATTCCTGTCCCGGCATCCCGGGGCATCCCCCTGCTTCCATCGGCTGCGGGACATCAGCGCCCGAGGGGCTTACGGGGCTCAGGAGAGCCGGGAAGCCACCATGCTGGCGGGCCGGCTAGCCCACCAGAGCTTCCTCCTTCGCTCCGTTACTCCCAGGCGAGTTCCGTCCCGCGCTCCCCTCGGCCGGAGCAGCCCCTGCACGGTGGGAGCCGTGCCCACGCCGTGGGGCTTGCGGCCGCCGGCCCGGGGCACCTCTTGTGCTGAGTGATCATGTGCATGCCGGTCACGGGCTCTGCACGCCGACCTCTAATTAGGCGGCTCGCACATCCGCGGCGCCTGCGTGTGCTAATTGCCGGGGGGGCTGTGCGGATGAATTACGTGACAATTCGGGCTTCGCACTTCGTTTCTGTCTGCTGCACCTGCGGTCACCGGGAGGGGAGCCGGGGGGACGTGGGATGCACCGAACGGCCCCAGACAAAGGTCTTTGCCGTGGGGTGTGTGCTGGCGGGGTTTGCCGGCACCCCCGGGGACTGCGCCACAGCATCCTCACCCTGGCACCACAGCGGGTCCCCGCCGAGGCTCTGTCTGCGCCTCGCTCAGAGCTGCGCCCGGGTCCCTGCGCTGGGCACAAGCCGTGCTCCAGATGTTGCATCCAGCTGTCAGTGGTGCTGCAACGGGGCGGGGGGGGCCCAATCCGGCTGCTCCGATGGAGCCGGGGCTTTGGCAGGAAGGGGCTGTGGGTTTTTCCTCGCCCGTGACGTGCCGCTCCGCTCTCTCTCGCAGGGGACATGGTGTTCAAGCACCGGGAGCCGCTGGTCCAGGCCTTCCTGCGCGGCGCCCGGGACCCCGACGGCGCGCTGCGGGCCAGCAGCCTCTCCAACCTGGGCGAGCTCTGCCAGCGCCTCGGCTTTCAGCTGGGCTCCATCGTCCAGGAGGTACCGGCTCCATCCCGGCGCTGCCGGCCCCTTCCCCGGGTCGCTGCCTGGGGGGCCCATCGCTCGTTAGCAAGGGTGGTTCGTTAGCAGATGGCAGGGCTGCTGGGGGGACAACAGGGCCTGGGGTTTCCATGAAGGGCGAGGGATGTTTGCTGATAGCGGAGAGTATAAAAGCCGTTGGATCTGAAGCAAACACTCAGGGAGTTCTAGCCCCCATTTTTAGGGCTAAAAGCTTTATAATCGGCTAAAGGTGTCGCTTGTGTGGGGAAGTGCTGGCCCAAGGGAACGCGGCGGTGCCTGCTCCACCCATGGCAATCGCACTGCAGGAGCAGACCTGAGGGCACGGTTAGTACCTGCCAGCGGCACCTCCTCCCGCTTAATGAGCCCTTGTTACCCTTCCCGTTAGGGTGCCCGGCCCTCGCCCTGGCCGCGGGCTCCCGGTGAGACATGGCTGCCGCCGGAGCTGTGGTCCCGGCTCTCGGGGGGCTTCTCCCCGGAGGGTTGGGGTTGGCTTGCTGGGAGCCACCGGCATCAAGCTCTGGCAGCCCTCGAGCTGGTGGGTCTGTGCCCCCGCCGGAGCTGGAGCTTCGCCCTCTGGTGCCTCCCGGAGCAGGAGGGAAGTCAGGAGACATCAGGGATGCGGCGCTCGGGCTTCTTTCCCCGGTCCCCGCTCGCAGCCGCTCGGCATCGGTAGCGTACCGGCAGCATTTGATGAGATGCCAACGCACCACGCAGCTATTTCGGGAAGGCGCTAGCTCTGCTAATTCTCCCGGCTGTCACTGCTGGCGGTTTAATTAGGTTCCTTCGACTCTGCCTGCTTTTTATAAAGCTTTCCAAGGCGTCCGTGTGCCGCTCTGTGCCTGGCGCCCTACAAAAAGCCAATCCCCCCAGTTGGGTGCCCAGCGGCTGCCCCAGGCTGGGTGCAGGGGTCCCATCCTCATCCTCCAGCCCCAGGCCACCCAGGGACATCCCCACCGCCGTGGCCAGCCGCTCTGCCGGGTCCCCCTGCGTCCCCCTGCCCCTGCTGATGGCCTCCCCGCCCTGTCCCCACAGGTTACCTCCTGCTTGACGGCCATAGCCAGGACGGACCCCGAGGCGGAGGTGCGAAGAGCCGCCGTGCACGTGGTGGTGCTGCTGCTGCGGGGGCTCAGCGAGAAGGCCACCGAGGTGGGTCACCTCCCTGCTCGTCCCCGGGGCAGGGGCAGCCTCCGCCAGGCTCCCGGGCACGCCCGGGCACCGGCACGGTGCTCCTCGGGGACAGCCCCTGCCCTGCGGGAGCTGCAGGGCTCGTTCCCAGGCAGCTTCCAGGGAAAGTCCCGTGGGACCGGGACCTCCAGCTTGGGCCTCCCCCACCAAAGGGCCTCCCAGTGCCAGATCCTTCCCCGGGCAGAGGGGACTTCACAGGGGGGTCCCTCTGAACTGCTTGGCCGTGCCATGGGGCAGTGCCGTGCCGTGGGGCAGCGCCGTGCCGTGGGGCAGCGCCGTGCCGTGCCACAGGGCACTGCCAGCTCTCGGGAGCCGTGGGAGTTGTTCGTCGCTGATTTGACTTGGAAATGCCCGGTTTTTCCGTGGGCCATGGCCTCCCTCCCCACTTCCCAGCAATGAGCGTGTTGGGACTCAGCTCCCGTGGAGGAAACGGCCGGTTCCCCACGGGAATCCCCACAGCGCAGATCTCGGCTTCCCCTCGTGCCCCCATGCCGGAGGGACGCCGGGATGCGCCGCCGTGCTGGACTGCGCTGCTGGCATGTGAGGAAACTCGGACACGGGAGGGCCGGGGCTCACGCCCAAGGCAATGTCATGGTGGTGGTGCTGCTGCCGTGCCCTGGCACCGGCAGCGTTGGTGGAAGGGGCAGCTCCGTGCCTGCCGGGGCACGCCCAGGGTTGCGTTTCGGGTTGTTGCGGGTGCGGGCGAGATGCCGGCGGGTGCTGACGTTCTCCTGCCCGCTCTGCCCAGGTGCTGCAGGACGTCCTGCGGGACCTCTACCGCCTGCTGAAGCACGTGGTGGCGGCCGAGCCCGACGGCGCGACGGTGCTGCACGCCCAGCTGGCACTGGAGGAGCTGGACGCGGTGATGAGGAGGGTCCTCTTCCCCCCGCAGATGCTGGAGAAGAAGATCGTGGTGCTCCCATAGCGGGGCCGCAGAAGCTAACTCTTCCTGCTCCGGCATCGGGGCTGAGCGGCTCCCCGAGGGGAAGGGTTCACACCCGGGACACCGCCGGCGGGTGCCAGCTGGGGAGGAAACCGCAGCCTGGGGAGGGCGGGCAACCACCACAGGGCTCCCCGTGGCCAGGGCAGGGGGGGCTCGCTGGGACGGGTGGGAGATTAAATGCAGACGTGCTCATCCCTGCGCCCGTGACATCTCTGGGCGCCGTGTGAAGCCCCTGGCTGCCATTGTGGCCGTGTCCTGGGTCCTGCGGGAGGGTGGGCATCGCTGGGGGAGCAGCCGGCAGGGCCGGTGCCTCGGGTTCCCATGCGGCCAACCAGCACCGGGTGCCGCAGCTGCCCCCGAGGGGAGCCGGAGGGGAGGGGGGGCTCTGCTGCCTGCACCCCCAGCGTGGGCAGCTGTGCCCCCTGGGGCTGGCAGGCAGCCAGCTGCTGCCACACGGCCCTGCCTGGCCCTGCCTCGGCACCGCACTCGCACCGTGGGGACGCCGGAGGGTCCTGGGGCTGCCAAGCTGGCCGGCAGCTCTGGCACACTGGCACACTCGCTGCTGGGTGCCCGCGGGCATGGGGGGAGCCTTGCTGGGTGCCAGCCCCGAGCGAGGGACCGGGACGATCCCTGGAGGCCACAGCTGAGCTAGCTTCTAAATGTTGTGATTTTAGCCAAATCCAAGTGATTTTCATGGGGGGGCAGAGGGAAACGGAGCCGGTGTTGCCAAGTGCCCGCCCTGCCAGCGTGGTGGGGCCATGGTGCTGGGAGCGGGGCTGCGCTGGGGACCCGTCCACCTCCGCGGTGCCTCTGGGGAAGGCCCTGCCGCAGCACTGCCTGCCCCGCGCCCGTTCCCGGGGTCTCCCTCACTGCGGGGTCTGAGGATGGGGCCCTTCCACTGCAGCACCAGGAGCCCCCTCCCTGCCGGGGGTGCCGGGAGCACGGCCAGGGGCTGCGGGACCCTGCAGGGTGCCTGGCCGGGACCACAGCTCGCTGCCATGTGCTGGGGACATCCCAGCATCAGGGTCACCCCTCTCCCTCTGGCCAGGGCAGCCCCCATGGGTGCTGCAGCACCGCAGGTCCCGCTCCTGCGCCGGGAGCTGCCGTGCACCCACCGGGTGGGGGGAACAGGGCCGGGGACGGCGGTGCCGTGGGGTCACACCAGAGCCCTTGGGGACCCAGCCCGGAGCCCCCTCGCTGGGCAGCCCCCAGCCCCGCTGTGTGCAGCTCCAGGTGCCCGTTCCTGGCTGCCCCGTGCTGTGCCACGCTGGGTGGTGTGAGGGGCCCGGCACCCCCATTCCCTGCAAGGTTCGGGGTGCTGGGCTGTGTCTCCACCCCCAGCAAAGCCGCCTGCGCTGGGCCCACACCTCGCCGTGCCGTGCCGTGTTGTGCCGTGCCATGCCGCTCGGCCGGGTGTACACGGGCAGCGGGGAGCGCATTGTCCTCGCCGGAGAGCGGCGGCGGCCGAGCGCTCCTCCTCGCTCTCGCTGCCGCTAGCCCACACCGGTGCCGGTGCTGGTACCGGGCCGCAGGCACGCGCAGGGACGCTGCCGTACCGGCTGTGCCTCACCGGGGCCTGCCGCGAGCGGCGGGGGACGTTTTTTGAATGAAAAGTCTCTTTTGATGCCGCTGGCCAGGCGCCGTCCAGCCATCCTGCCGCGGGGAAGGAGGAGGCGGCTGTGCCGGAGGAGGAGGGAGTTTGGTTTCCACCTTGGGCAGTGCTCCTGGGGCCAGCCGCCGGCCGGCAGCGGGGAGAGGCGCCCGGCAGCCGTGGGCACACCGAAAGGTAAGGGGTCTGGGTCCCTGCCGAGGGGCTTGGGGAGGGCTGCGGGGTGGGGACGTGCTGCCCCTGGCCCCCTCCCCGCTTCCTGCCCACGGGCGCCTGCAGCCGCGGGGACCCTGCAGCACCGCAGCAGCGGCACAGGCACGACCATGCCAGGTCTGACCCCACCGCGCCGGGTTTCGCACCTCCACGCCCCACCGCTGCCGGGCTCAGCCAGGCCACGTGGGACCCCACTGGTGGTGCCGAGGGTCCCAGTGCGTCCCCGCCCCGTCCCCACCACGCACAGGCTCACCAGTTCCTTGCCACCCACTCCGGGCGCTGCTCCGGCACCTGCGGTGGGGAGTTCCAGCCAGCGTCGCCACGGTGCTGGGGGTTTCAGCCGAGGGGGACCCGCCTGGCTGGGGTGCTCCTGCTGGAGGGATCGCCTTCCCTGGCTCCCAGGGCCGGGAGGGTCTGGGCTGAATCCTGGCGTCACCTCGCAGCCGGCTCCCAGCCCGGCAGGACGCGATGGCCCGTCCTGGGGTGAGGGACCCCAAAGCGCTGGGTTTGAGCCCAAAGCCGAGGCTGCAGCTCCTCTGGACCCAGCGTGGTCCCTCCCAGCGCTGGTTGTCCCCTGCCATCAGCCCGGCGCGGGGACGTTGTGGGTGACCAGCACGGGGTTGCTGTCCCTTGGGTGGCCCTGTCTCTGCCCTGGCACCCACCGGCCATGGGGACAGGGCAACACGGTGGGGCAGGCCCTTGGCGTCCCCACGCGGCTCACGGCCATGGGGGAACATGGTGGCACGGGGAGGTGACACCGAGGTTACGTGTGGGCATCGTGAGAGGGGCCCCGAGAGTGGGGGAATGGGGTGGCCCGGGGGGGTGGCCCGGGGGGACCCTGAGGTGTCCCCGGGTGGCCCAGCGCTGCCCCGGCTGATGAGCTGCGGGCGGTCGCCGGTGCACGGGTGATGCCGGTCCCGGGTGATGCCGGTGCTGGGTGACGCCGGTGCTGGGTGACGCCGGTGCCGGGTGATGCCGGTGCCGGTGCTCGCTCCCGCAGTGCGGGGCTGGGGCCGGTGCCAGGTGCTGCCGGTGCCGGGCGGGTCCCCGCGGGCTGCGGGCGGTGCCGGCGCCGGTGCCGGT
>VYZW01066661.1:0-34117 GCA_013401315.1 Balaeniceps rex
GAGGTGAGCGCGGTCCCGTCCCTGCCTCGCTCCCGGCAGCGGAGCCCGGGCCCGGCGGTGCGGGGGGTGCGGGCGGGAGCCCGGGGAGCGCTACGGGGTGCGGGCTGTGCGCCGGGAGCAGCGGTCCGGGGGTTGCGGGCTGCGCGCTGAGAGCAGGAGCCTCGGGGGGTCTGGACCGTGCACCGGGAGCCCCGGGGGATACGGGCCGTGCACCGGGAGCACCGGTGGGTGCGGGTTGTGAGCCGGGAGCTCCGGTGGGTGCTGCCTGTGCACCGGGAGCCTTGGGGTGCGGGAGCCCTGGTGGGTGCTGGCAGAGAACCCTGGGGAGCGGGAGTCCGAGCGGGTACGGGCAGTGCACCGGGAGCCCCAGGGAGCAGGAGCCTGGGGTACGGGAATCTTGGGGAGCAGGAGCCCCGGGGGGTGCGGGCAGGGAGCCTGGGGAGCGGGAGTCCCCATGAGTGCCGGCTGTGCGTTGGAAGCCCCAGGGAGCGGGAGCCTGGGGTACGGGAGCCTCGGTGGGTGCAGGTGGGGAGCCCGGGGCTGTCGCACTGCCAAGGGGAGTCGGCTCGCTGGGGCCAGGGGGAACAGAGGGTGCCTGGGCACTTACTTGGGTGCTCTCCCTGCAGGAGGCGGTGGGTAGAGCCGGGCCAGCGCCAAGCCAGGCCGGATGGGCGGCGTGGCAGGGCCAGGGCCCGGGGACCCCCGGGGCGGCTGAGCCGGCCCATGGCGGCGGGCGCAGGCGCCTTCGCATGGGCCGCCTTCCCCGCCATGCCCACGCGGCGCGTGTACTGCAGCGCCGCGCACCACGACGGGCAGCTCTTCGTGCTGGGCGGCTGCGGGGGCAGTGGTCGAGCCCTGGGCGCTGCTGAGGCGCTCGACCTCCTGGCCCAGCGCTGGACCACGCTCCCACCAATGCCCACGCCACGGGCTGGTGCCGCCGCCCTCGCCCTGGGCAAGCAGATCCTGGTAGTGGGCGGCGTGGATGCGGCACAGAGCCCCCTCGCCTCTGTTGAGGTCTACCACGTGGATGAGGGCAAGTGGGAGAAGAAGGCGGCGCTGGCTCAGCCCTCCATGGGTATCTCAGCCGTGCAGAGAGGTGAGGGCTGGGGATAGGGCTTGGCTGCAGGTACCTCTACCATCCAGAGAAGTGGGCATGCAAGGGCCAGGGATGCCCAGGTGGGATCTGAATCCCGCTGCTGCTTGGGATGCAGCACAAAGCTTTCACCCAGCAGCCAGACTTGCTGCTTAACAGCAGGGTTATGCTCCTGCCCCACCAGCCCCATTACAGCCCAGGGCTGGGCAATGCCCAGGGGCTCCTCTGGGCACGGGAGCCTTCCCTGGCTGCCCTGGCCGGGAGCCGTGCTGGCGCGGCTGAGCGCCCTGCTCCAGCCCAGCTTGGCATGCTGTGCGCCAAGCACATTGTGATTCCTGCCCAAACTTTGCTGAGCAGCCTCCGAGGCTTGGCACAGCCTGGCAGCCCGTGTGCTGGGGGCTGGGGTTGGTGCCATCCGTGGTGCCCATGTCTGCTCCCTGGCTGGGGACGCCGTGGCATGGCCCCGGATGCAGCGGGGTGGGCAGGGCAGAGGGGCCAGCAGGGCAGCGGTGGGAGCGGGCAAGGGTGCCGGCCGCGCAGGGAGCGGGAGCAGGAGCAGGCTTTGGCAGCATGGCTGTGTTGCCATGGTGTCTCCAGGGAGATGGTACTGCCGAGAATAATTAGAGCCAATGGCCTTGTGCTCCGCTCTGCGCCTCACGGATAGGGCAGAGAGGGGGGCAAGAGGGTCCCAGTGGGGTCGGGGCACTGCTGGCCTCAGGCCTGGCTGTGTTCACCGTCCCCCAGCCACCCCAGAGTGGCAGCTGGCCGTGGGGCTTGGGAGCACCCGTGCTGCCTGCCCTGGAGGGCACGGGGGGGCTCCCAGCCCCACAGCGCTGCCCATGGCTGTCCCCACCTCACCGCCACCTCTTTTGCAGATGGAGCCGTCTACGCGCTGGGGGGAATGGGTGCGGACACCTCTCCCCAGGCGCTGGTCCGCGTCTACGAGCCGGCGAAGGACCACTGGCAGCCCCTGCCCTCCATGCCCACCCCCTGCTACGGGGCCTCTGCCTTCCTGCAGGGCAACAAGATCTTCGTCCTGGGTAGGTGCTGCTGGGGCGAGCTGAGCATCCCCCCTCCTTGCCCCTGCCCTCTCCCTCCACTGCCTCCCCGGACTGGGGGGTGACCTGGTGCACCCCGGAGTGGCTCCGTGCTGCCCTCCTTCCCCAGCACCGCAGCCGGCAGGCCCCATCCTGCTTGCTGAGCCCACCGACGGTGCCAGCTCAGGGCGCTGGCAGCCGCAGCGTCTCCTCTACGCACAGGGGGCCGGCAGGGCAAGCTGCCTGTCACCGCCTTTGAGGCCTTCGACCTGGAGACGAGGAGCTGGATGCGCTACCCCAGCGTGCCCAGCCGCCGCGCCTTCGCCGCCTGCGCCATGGCCGACGGCGTCGTCTTCAGCCTGGGGGGGCTGCAGCAGCCGGGGCCCCACAACTTCTATTCCCGTCCCCACTTTGTCAACACCGTGGAGATGTTTGATCCCGCACAGGGTGAGCTCCGTGACCCTGGGTGGGATGGGACCATCCCCTGCAGGTCCAGGATGTCTCCCTGGGTCTTGGAGAGGGGTGTCCATGCCCAAGGGACACATCTGGGCTCTGAGCATCAGTCCCTTGCACCCATGGTGGGTCCTGCCCTGCGTTCCTGGGGTGCCATTAGCCCGGGTGTCTCCTTGCCTCGGTGTGCAGAGACGCCTGCTCCACAGAGGGGAGCCCCAGCGGGCGATGCTCACACCCTCTCCCCCCAGGTGCGTGGAGCAAGCCAAGCCGCGCTGTCCGCATGAGGGAGAAGAGAGCCGACTTTGTGGCCGGCTGCCTGGGAGGAAGAGTGGTGGCCGTGGGCGGCCTCGGTAAGACCGGGGGGAGGCATGCGGCCATGTTCCCATCCCCGTCCTTTGTGGCACATCAGTGATCTGTGTGGTGGCGGGGAGGTCATCTGTGCAAAACTGTGGTGGTACTGCAACACCCTCAGCAGCCACATGGCCTTAGCTCTGCCTCTGTGTCCCTCCTGTGCCCCCTGAGTGCTGGGAGGAACCTACTGCCCTGCCCCACAGGCTGCCCCTGCTGAGCCGCTTGCCCCTTTTGCCCCCCGGCCAGGCTTTCCCAGCTCGGTGTGCAGCGTGCCCGGCTTGCACAGCCCATGCCGGCTCAGCCCCACCACGCAGGGCTGCAGCGCCGCATCCGTCTCCTGAGAGAGCTGGGGAAAGGTTAGTGCTGTCACTCAGCAGCGGGGATGCAGCGGGGAGGGCTGCCCAGGGAGCCCGGCGTCGGCCGCAGCAGCTCCAGCCCTACAGCAAAGGCTGCCAGACCCCGCTGAGCTTAGTCAGGGCGATGCTGCAGGGCAGGAGGAGGTGCTGGGGAAGGCGAGCAGTGCTGGTCGGATCCCTGCAGCGTGGTGTTGCTTCCGAGCCCTGCTGGGGCTGGAGCTGCCCTCCCTTATTCCCTGGTGATGGCTGCGGGGTGCTGGTGCGGGGGCAGAGCCCCCAGTGCAGCACTGGTGCCAGCAGCCCTCCCGTGGGGATGCCGCTAATCCTCTTGTGCCCCTGCTCATTGCCTCTGGGATTGCAGAGCCCCCGCAGCCCAGGGCTTGGGGACCGGCCACCGCTGGGGGCTCCGGCTGGGGCATCAAAGGCATGTGAAGGGGGAAAGGCAGAGCCCGGCTGCTGGGAAGACTGGGGGGGCGCTGATGGCATCCCGTCTCCCACAGGGAACCAGTCCTGCCCGCTGGACTCAGTGGAAGGCTTCAGCCTCTCGCGGAAGAAGTGGGAGCCGCTGCCCCCCATGCCCACCGGCCGCTGCTCCTGCTCCAGCTGCCCGGCACCCAGCCTGCTCTTCGTCATCGGCGGGGTGGCCCAGGGCCCCAGCGGCGCCGTCGAGGCTCTGTGCCTGCGCGAGGTGCCCTGAGCGGGGCCCCGGGGACCAGCCCCGGCTGAGCACCAAGTGCCTGAAGACGGGGACAGGGTGTGTAAGCACCCGTGCGTGCAGGTGACCCAGCTCCGAGGAGCTGACATCCCATGACACCGGGCACCGGAGCAGCCGTGGTTTCTCACCGTGCTTCAGAAACCCCTCTTGGCTCCTGCACTGCTGCGGCAGCGGAGTCCAGGGCAAAATCCTGCCTGGCGGGAGGACCGTGGCCGGCGGCGCAGAGGGAGCAGCGGCGGCAGGACTGTCGCGGGCTGCGCTGCCCCGTCCGGCCCCGTCTGTGCCACGGCGTGTCCGTGCCGTGTGTGTAGCAGTGAGTGCTGTGTCGTCGTAGACCCAGTCGATGTCTCATGTAGCACAGAGGTGCCCTGTAGCTCAGTGCCTAGGAGGTGATGTAGCACCTCGAATAAATGAAACACGTGGAATTTTACCCTGCTGGAGTTGTGTCGTCCCAGGTTATCCTGCTCCAGGCAGGGATGTGCCACAGCCTATCAGGAAAAACTCCTCCCAAGGGAGAACCTGGCCAGCCCTTCCCAGTGGGGCCCCGTGTGTGTGTGGGGCCCTGTGCCGTGGGGCAGGGATAGCTCTTGCTCCTTTCCGCACTGCCAGGGCAAGAGGAACAATGCGATGTAGCAATCCAGCCCTCCTTTTGCAGAGGGAGAGCCGAGCAGCGGCTGCCCTGCCTCGGCACAGCCTTGCTCCTGCTCAGCCTCTCCTGTGGGCAAAGGGGCTGTGGGGGGTGAAGGCAGCAGCAGGAGAGGGGCTTTGTCAGAGAGAGCCAGGGTGCACGAGCAGGCAGGGAATGGCGAGGGCTGCCAGGATGCTGAGAAGTAAGATGAGATGCCTGATGGTGCCGGGGCTCCCAGGCCCCATCCAGCACCACAGCCCTCTCTCAAAGGATGGAGCATGGTCTGGTGCCTGGGAGAGCCGGATCCGGCTGTGTCCAGCTCTCCCGGGCAGGAACGCCACTTCTCCCACTTGGTGGTGCTGGGAAGGGAAGATAAGCTCCATACCGGTGATGTCTATGGGTGGCATTTAGGGGTGCACAGCGAGACCGGTGGGGGCATCACCCCCCAATTCCCCAGTGCCATGAGCTCGTCTGAGCCTCGTTGGTCTTGGCTCCACGTAGAGTCACGCGCCCCAAAGCACAGAGCGGCGGTCGCAGACGCAGGCGAGGGATTCGATCTTTCACTGATGCAACATTAGAAAGATCTCACAGGTCTGGGTAAATATCAGGCGCGAATGCCTGACCTTTCAGAGAAGACAGACAGATGGGTAGCAGGGCCAGAGAGATGGGAGGCCAAATCCCGGCAGAGCGAGGCAGCATGCGGTACACTGCTGGGGCAGGCTGCGCCGTCTGCCGGGGGAGTCGTGGCATGGGGAAAGTTGGAAACAATTCAGAAAAGAGCATTTGCAAGATGTTTTCGGTGTTGTGGCCCCATTGCCTCCACTGCCCACCCGGCGCGGTGACTGCGGCGTCCGTCTCGACATGCCGCATGGCTCTTTGCCTGCATTTTGGGAGGAACATCCTGGGATACCTGGGCTGGCAGTACCCCGGCTGAAGCCATCCCTGCATCCACCTCTGGAGTTGCCATGGAAACCACCGCTGTGCCAGAGCCAGAATCAACAGGGAGCCCCGAATTAGTGATTGAGCTGTACCTCGGCAGCTGGGGGGGATGTGCCAGCAGCCGGAGAAGGTCAGCAGCTCGCTCTGTGCCGGGGGGGCTGGACAGAGGGACCCCCTCCTCCAAGCACAACGTGGCTCCAGCCTTCTCCTATGAATATTGCAGCGGCTCCCCATTTTCACAGCGCTCCCTGACCTGCTCTCAGCCCCGGTGAGCTTTTCCTTCCCGCGGTCCTGGGAGGTGACAGACCCCTCGGTGCTGCCGTGGGCTGGGGTACCTCCCCCCAGCTTGCCAGCCCTTTCCAGAAGCCACCGATATACATACATAATAACTTCACTCTCACCAAAACTTTAGTCACAGGGGACCCTAAATCATGGAGCTGCATTGGAAACGCAGACCTGATTAATAAGCTTTTCCCGCAGGAGCATCGCATAGATGGGATAAATCAGACACTGAGTCACCAGCAAATTGACATCCCTGCATGCCAGCTTCGCAGCTTTCCCTGCTGCTGACGGGGCACCTGACACTGCTTTTACCAAATTCAAGGCGAGAGCTGGGAGATGCCGGAGGGGGAAGCTGCAGCTTGGGAGCCTCTCGCTGTTGCATGTCCCCGCTGTGGTGGTGTTTCCGGCAGCGCCGGTGCCCAGCCCGACATGGCCGGTGGTTCCTGTCCCACAAGAGGTTTGCCCCTTTCTCAGCAGCACCTTGCCTCATGCATGCAATTGCCTGGCACATCGACCCACCGCAGCGCCGTTTGGCTTGGCTGCTCCACCCAAGGCGAACAGAAATCCATGACCTCTCCTAAAAGTGTGGGTTTCTCATTCTTTTCTATCTCTGCTTTTGGGCACAGGACCAGGATCCCATCCAAATGAGGGGAGGAGAGTGGCCAGGATGATGGCCAACAACATCTCAGGGTGGATGGAGATCTTCAGGCAAAGGGATGATGGTCCTGACCACCCTTGGAGGCTGACGTTATTAATTGAAGAGCTCCCATGAGTTTCTAACGAAATGTGCTACGAAGGAAAAAAAGTTGAGGGACGTACCAAATATATTGCTGTCTATCTCCTGGCAGCTTCTGCTAATTTTCACTAAATGAAAGGCTTCAAGTATCTGGCCACAATCCCTAACGCTAGAAGCACAGTCTGTTACTTCAGATATAAGGAGAGCTACGAGCCGGCGCCTGGCAACGTGGCTAATCTCCCCGGAGCGTGTTATGGATGGGGGAGACTGGAACTGGAGGTAGCTGTCAGACCTATAATTAAAAAAATGTGTTTCCTTATAGAAATTTCTTTCCGTTGTCAGGAGAGATGGAAATACAAAACTCTCATTTATCATATCCCACAAACTTGGTAGACGCTCAAACCAGAAAGCTCCAGCCACACCAGAAATAGGAATAGCTCTGTATAATAACCTAAAATAACGTGCCGAGCCTTATCACTGGTGCGCAAAGCACTGGCAAATCCTTTGCTAAGGGGCAGTAGAAGTGCTGTAAACAGGTACGGAGCTCTACAGTCTCTTCTGAAGGGAGTTCTGGGCCAACTTCCCAATTACGAGCGATTAAAATGATGGAAAAATCACCATTTATGATGCAGGGCTATATAGGACCTGGACACACAGCAAGGCTCTTGGCAGCAGCACCATGCACCGGGCTGTACAACAGAGCTGTAGGCAGTTCAGGAGCAGAACAGGGCTTTTATTTACTCAACAAGCACAATAAACGTTAATGTTCCTGTCACCATGGCTCTCTGGAGGAAGGTTTGCCTTCCAGCCCATGGCTGCCTTGGACAGCCCGGCCATTATCCCATCCCCGAAGCAGGAACACGATCCAGGTTGTGATTCCCTGCTCCGGTCCTAGAAAATCAACCCGTTAGAGGCATCTTGTGCAACTGAGAGTTAACAAGCTGCCGTGATAAATCCGAGCTATTTATACCAGCCCTAGCACTGTAGTGACAAGCAAAAACAATGCAGCAAAGTCACTCCAAGAAGTTTTTTACAAGTAAAAGTCCAGAATTTTTTTTTAAGTGAAAGTTTTATTTCTGCGGGATTTGATTAGGAAACCAGATATATAAATCAAGAAAGCCGTTATTTTGACACCTCTGATCTCCAGGCTGCCTTTAATACTAAAGCCAAAAGAACACGAAGGGGAATGTGAGTAGTTCCCCTAATCTGTCCATGATTTTATATCAACCTGATTTCTACAGTGGTTTAGTGCCTACAGAGTATCTTCAGAACTAGCAACCAAACATTTTAACCAGTATTGAAACTGTTTTGAATTAAAGGAGAAAAGAATAGACAAGGAAGCGTGCCCATTTTCCATTCCTGAAGACGGAAGACACAGAAGCACGAGGAAAAAATTCCAATAAAACCATATTTGAGAATGTTTCTCCAGGGAGTGTTTAGATGACGGGTTATTTTTGTCATACTTCTAATGGGTGAAATTAAATCGCTCTGCATTTCTGTGAGAGGTATTTACACGAGAGACCACATAGCCTCTGGACGTGAAGTAAATGGGCGCCGTGGCCACTGGGGAGCCACCCTCGGCATGCCGGGCTCCGAGCCTCCTCTTCCTCCCCCTGCCCCATGATGGCCTCCGTGTGCCTGGGGGTCTGCTCCCAGGCGGAGGGGTGGGCAGGCAGGGCCTGGCTGGGCGCCTGCCATGGGTGGCCTGGGGAGAGCCTGGAGCTGGGGCTGATCCTGGGGGCCGCGGCCTCGGGGTGAGACCCAGGGACTCCCAGCCCCGGGCTGTGAGGCTCCTGTGGGGCAGGCAGGCCCAGCGGGCAGCTGTGCCCCAGGCCTGTGGGGAGCCACCAGCCCTAGGCCTGGGGTGGCCATGTCGGCTAGGCCTGCCCTCGGCCTGCCGGGCTGTGCCCCCCCCGGGCTCTCCCCACAGCGAGGGGGCACAGGGGGACGCTCACCCCTGAGCGGGGCTTATCCGTCTCTCTCCACTTTCCTCCTCCCTGCAGGGGAGTGTGGCTGCATGGCTGCCGCTGGGTAGGAGAGGCCGTGAGCACTGGGGCCATGCTGAGGGCCGGGAGCTTCTGGCGAGGGTGCCAGCTGTGAAAAAAACATGAATCTTAACGTCTGGAATATCAAGGAGATGTTGAGCACGCCGACAGCCACCGGGTGAGCTTGGGCCACGTGGTGGGGAGGAAAGATCGTGAGGAAATTGTCTATAAAATTAAACACTTTGGGTGTTTGATAGTGATGGGGTGAAACACAGCTAGAATTGCTCTATGGTTAATTACGGTCTGGTTCTGATGGTTAATTAGCCTACTCCATGATCCTCTTTGTGCCTGCATTGCTCCCAGCCTGCCAGGCACCACGATAGATCCACCATTGCCAGGAATTTAAAAACCAGCATCAGCTGAAAGCTGTTCTTTGGTTTACTCGGGATTTATTCGGGGAAGTCGTGTGGCCTATCTACATCTAATTAGATAAGTTAAATGTTCCCTCTTGCCTTGTGCAGAGGGTAGATAAAATGAATTGTGATTTGCAATATTGTTACACATTATGTAACTCTAAAATTATTCCATATACTGCATTTATACGCATGGCTTAATTTCTTCCCAGCAGAAGTCAAAGAGCAGCTAGAACGGCCCGCATCTACAATAGATAGTGAAACAGCAAGTATTATTTGGGTGTAAACATCTGGAGAGCAAATACATAAGGCAGGCTGCATTTTTTACAGCAGAGCATCACCTTTTGCATCACATGGCTAAAAAAAAAAGCAAGATTTCTCCCTCGTTTGATGCTGGAGAAGCTAATTGATGAATTTGGTCCTCTGAGCCTCCGTTAGTTAAATAACCCACTTACATAACTAACTGTTGTTCAAATTCACAGCTTTAGTCATACTGTCTCTTTGGCCTGATGTTACCACGATGATGGATAATAATGAAAACATAATAGTAGTTTCCTTGCCCATTATAAAAATACTTGTCATATATATATGAATTAATTGAGTTTTGCACAGATGCAGGGGTTAAAGGGGAGCCAATTCAGGGAAAAACATGTTTATATCTGTCATGGTTTTGACTTTATAAATACGCATTGGATAATTCTATTGTCTTCTTGGTACCTGCAGATGTTTTTAAATTTTGTTTTCAAGAAGTTACCTCGAAGTGGTTTGAAAATCTGTGACTTTCATTCTAGTCAGAGACTGAGCAGGGGAAATTTAGAGAATATATATAAAATATATATATGTATATAATTTTTTAATATACATATAAATCCTTCTGTGGAGTCGTGCAATAGGAAAGGAAATAAGTGGAAGAAGTACAGTTGCCTGTTTGGAAAGGGATCATTTGAATTCCTTCCTCTTCCAAAGTATCCTGTCAGCTACAAAGTCTTCCCTTTTAACTCATTTATTAATGCAGGAAGAAAATACAGACAAGATTTTAACACCCACTCCTTAGCATTCCACATTTTTTGCAAGTGAGTTCAAAAGGGTCAAATAGGGCATAAAATGTTACTGAAAAATGCAGCTGGGTTTTGGGGGGAGTTAGGAAGTGGGAGAAGGTTCTCAGGAGGCAAATTAACTTCTAAAGGAAAAAAAAAAGTTACTTACAGGGGCGTGTGCATGTGCGTGTGCATTTGACATAGGGGGAAAGGTGTTGATTACTTTTTTCCAGCTCACTTCTGTTGCTAGAAACCTTTCTCACCGCAGCAGGGTATGCTGTATAATCCCCAGAATACTGTCTTTCAAGGAGCTTTAAAAATGAAACATAAAATCAGCATATAATCTAGGCAGGCTATGAATCATGCTGTGAGTTCTTTGCAAGTTTGAGTCAGGGTGTTACTTCTGAGAGCAGCTGCCTAAGAAATGCGGAACTCCGGTGACACAATACCCTCATGGGTTCTGCAGAAGCCCAAGATTGGTCTGGGTTTTATTCATTATCTATCTGTCAGACACACATGTGCTTCTCAGGCTAGCAGCCTGAGAAATAGGGCGGGGGAACCAAAGTCCCTGTTTTACCTGTGTTTATGTATGCATATTGACATAATAGAGATCCTAGAAATGCAGGAGAAGGCAGATTATCTAGTTGGACACTGTAATATCAGGGTGCCAATTATTTAAGAAGGTGAGAGTGGGTCATGTGGATAGAATGACAGCTATACAGCGGAGAACACTTAGACTGAATTTAGGTGTATCGACAAACGACACAATTTTTTGTGGGTTGAAATGCCAGACCTAATTAGGGAAAGTGCCGCATTAGAGCAGCGCTGCTGCCTGCCCAGCCAGAAGGGCAAGCGAAGAAAGGTTGCAGAAGATGTGAGAACAGCAGCTGCAAAAGCAGTGATGCTTCAATCAGCCTTCTATCGACTGGATAAGCATTGCTGGGGCGTGATGCTGAAAGTACGTTTTTAGACACCATAAACACCTGCCTCGGTCAGGGAACTCCTGGGGGAAGAGACGCGTCTTGCCTTGGCCCTGAGCTGAGCACAAGATCTGCGTTCACGGTATCGCTCTTGTAGTGCTACCCGAAGAGTGACAGTAGTGAACCGGAGTCAACATCTCTGCAGGAGCAACAGAAGCCGAAAAATCCACTCGTGTTTAATTTCAAAAAAGACATTGACGTAGTAATAAGGAAGCTTGTGAAGAAGAAATTAAACTGGACAGCCAAAAGGGTTAAATGCTTGCCTGAGGCATAGAGATTATTTAGACCTCACGTTGAAGCTCAGAACAAATGCATAACAGCTATCAGATCAGATGTGAGAAGGACCAGTACCAGCCTGACACGGTAAAGACGACTACTGAAAATGAGAAGGCATCCTTCAAGAAATGAAAGACAATAACAAATAGAAAAATAGAAACCAATATATTATGATTCTAAATGTAAGTTACCAGGATTTTCTTGTTCCATGAGAAAAGCAGTAACTTGCTAAAGGCATAAAAGCTACTAAAACACCTACTTCCAAAAACATCAGAAGCAGAAAGCCTGCCAGAGAGTGTGTAAGGCCAATATATGATGAAAATATTAAAGCAGCATTCAAAAGAGGTGCTGTAAATTAAGGCCTACTTGGGCCACTAGTCTCTATGGCTTATTTGTGCTGTTGAGAAAAAACTTCCAAATTTAACCTCATTCAATCCATTATCCCATGAAATTCCATCCCACGTAACAGGGCCACATATTCTGAAGTCACCTTAAGGTTCCAGAATAAGCAGAAAATTAAGGAGACCACCAGGACAAAGACCGAGAGAGCAGCCATAAAAATGCCAAACCTTGGAGGAATGAGAAACAGGGGATGTAAGTGCAGGCTGGAAGATGGCTTCAGACTGGGGGGCAAAAACCCCCTGTCTCCAGATGTCTCATTCTTAATATGGTCGGGGATATTTTTTGTGTAAGTAAACAGGGCTGCTCCACAGAAATCTCTTAGCACCCCTTCCCAATCTCCTCCTAAGGAAAAGGCCCTGCAAGCCCCTGCGACCAGGGACTGGCTCAGGACAAAGGGCTAACACGGTTTCCAAGGTGAGGAATGTCTGGGCAGTATTGAATCACAGCCAGATGAATAATGGAGTGGCTCACAGAAAGTCAAAATGACCTTGAGGAATTAAAACAAGACCAGAAGGACTCTGAGCCTGAAATCTGGAAACTGGAGGCAGTGTTTGAGCTGAATAACCAAGAGGGATTTCATTGTGGTTAATGCATTAGGGCCAGTGCCAAAATCTGTTTGTAGAAATTCCTTTTAGGATATGGTGCAAATGATTTGCAGCAAGCAGGTCATGCCGTTCCAGAGGACAGAAAGCAGAATAATAATTTTATGCTGTGGCTGTTCCCAGCAAAGAGGCGGCAAATGGCTGGAAGCAGTAATAGCAGCTAAAACTCCTTGATTTAAGCTCCTCCATGCCCCTGGATGCTGAAGTTCCTCTGCACACAAAGCCAACGCTGATCCTTGCTCATTTGCTGAACAGATTGGCAGGCAGCAAATAGTGACGATGAGAGCTGCATAGCAGAGCTAGAGACAGTTCCTATAGATACAGACTAAAGCCAGGAGGAAGAGCAGGTGAACAGGAGCTCCCAGAATTTCAGCTGGATTTGCTGTGACGCGGCCCTGGTCACTAAACGAGGAGGAGCAGAAAGGGCTGGGAGATTTTCTGGAGGTGAATCAGGAGAAGAGGAACTTTATGGCACTGATCCTACTCAAGATTACTACCAGGAGAAAAAGATCTCTTCTTTGGGAAAGAGGCTTTACTGCACTTTGAAGAGATGTGTCAGGAAGGCGTAAGTGAGCTTCACCCACAGTGCTTGGGAAGAAGAGGGATGTTGGCAGAGGTTCAGTGGGGATGACAGAACCAAATAAAATCACTTACAGCCCACCGTGGATAAATGTTATTTTGCAAATTGTTTGCTTTTCCAACTGATTCTTAAACCTTGGTATTGGCAGGTAAGGATGGATCCAAACAACAGAGTAAAATTTGCCGATTTTAAAAAAGACCGATAAGGCCTATGACAATTTATAGTTATGGATTTTCAGCTTGTCAATGCCCCTAGAAACATCTAGGAAACACAAGAAGAGGGTATTTATCGCATGCTGTGTTTCTCTTGCTGTTTTGTGTCTGACAGCTGTTTGGGGGCAAGGCAGAACCTTTGAATGAAAGGTGAACATTTGCATATGGTTGTCCTAAAATATTTGGAAGTGGAAATTGGAATTTAGAAAAATGAAAGAGGCTCCCAAAAGATCTAACTTCTCCCATGGAGGGGGAATTCCCACTGACAACAGTGAAACTGAGACTGTGAAGAGCTAGCTGACTCCCCAGATATGCAGAGGGCTGCAGATTTCTTAGATCACGCTCGTATTACAGAAAGGGTTGGAGTTGCCAATATTGCAATACCTTGCATAAAGTTAGGTGGGAAAAAGGAACCATTCCATCAGTCAGCAGAGGATGATTTAGCATATTTTGGAGCTGACAAGAGCTTACAATGGCACTTGTCTTACATATCTAAAGCTGGTTTTGCTTTGGACGCACATGCTAGTGCAAATACCATAGGAACATTATGGGCACAAATGCATGAACGACTCGGGGAATGGCTCGTGTTAGCAGAAAGCTAAAAATTCTCCTGAGATGAACTATTGCGTCACCTAGGAGGGACTTCTAGCCAGGATTAAATATCTAGGATGTGTCCTCGCTGTTTATAAGGAAGGGTTTATATTTAGGACAGAGCATGCATCCCAGCAGCTCAGGCATCCTGAAGGGAATGGTCAGGTGGTTAGAAGAGCTGTGGTTGTCCGATCTCGCCATCGGGGTAGGCCTGGGCCAAGTGTGGCCAGGCCAATGTCTTGCCCAGATGGTCCTATTAGCAAATTAATTGCTGGCACTGTTAAGCAAGGGGGAAAGAAATCCATTGCTCAGGGGAACGAGTGTACTCAAAAGAGACATCTGTTTCGTCTCCCCCTGTAATGTGCAGAAGTGCCATCGTTCGTTCCTAAACCAACCACTGAGGTAGTGGACTTAAGACAGAAAAACTAGGCTCCAGAGCAGGCAACAGCCGCCTTTGGTCATAGTGTCAGTGCAGAGTGAGCCTGGAAAGTCACTTGGCTCATAAAGTCCTCTCAGCTCAATACTCCTCAAAATACCGGTCATGAAACTCTTTGCTACAGGAATCTTGTACTTCAGGCATTAAGTAATGTGAAGAGACTGAGAAAATGAGCAGGTTATGGGATGTGATATTCACCAGTTGTACCAGATGCTTTCAAAGGGGGTTTGACAGGACAGTAAAGCACTTAGGGATTATAAAAACCCTTCCTTAAACTAAGAGCAGGCTTTTTTGGCTAGAAGACAGGAGGATTTAAAAAACTGGTGCAGGAGATGTGATACTCGCATTGCAAGTAGGGGTCCTGCCCATGTGGGCGCATCTCTGCCTGACATGCTGGCTGTAAATAAAGAATTTTTTTTTTTTTAACAAGGCTTAGCTGAGATGGAAACAAGAAGCTGTGCTAGTGAAAGTTGTATTCAGATTTCTTTCTTAGTAGATTTGGGGTCCGCAGACAGATCAAGGGAGAAGTTTTGAATTCAGACAGATTTATCAGGCTTTTTGAGAATCCAGAAACCCATACCTCATCTATTTTTGCCTGCAGCTCAGTGTACTCAGTGAGCTTAAAGCCAAAAGTATTAATATGATATTGTCACTGACACCACTATATAATGAAGAGGGAGACTGAGCAGTTCAAGTACTGCTACTAAATCCCTTCCCTGTTGTGTGTATGATGTTTGGGCTCCTTCCAAAACTGGGGATTAACTGAACACGTCACTGCTAATAAATGTTGGGGTGACCACCTTTTGTTATACACATGAATTAGTCTCCTGTTTCTTTCCTTTACTTACATGATTTGATATGGAAGGAAAACCCTGCGCAAGAGTCTCTTTCATTAATTTTGATCTGTAATTCCCAGTTCCAAAGGCAGCAACACATCTCTCCATTTTGGTAGCTTAAAACCCAGCAAGAACAGAGAGTATAAATCTGGCCCAGCTTTTCTTATGTTTGGTCCTAGCCTAAGCACTCCATCAGACCTTGTGGATGTGGAGCAATGCGATAGTGATCATGTGAAAAATGAAAAAAGTCTATATCTTTGCTAGCAAAAAATTGAAGCCAACCTCTGACACAATGAGAAGCGGTGCAGCTGTGCGGGGAAACCCTTGTCTGAAGGAAGGTGGTACCGTGCCACAATCCTAGTCCACAAAGCAGTAGAAGGCATGTCCCTGAAGAGGAGTAGAAACAGAGCAACACAGCACAAAGTCAAGGCTGGCTGGAAAAGGTTTATTTGGGAAATGTTCAGGGGAAAAGAGAACTTTTGAGTAGCATGTTATTAAGTTTGAAATATTTCTAGCAATTCAGATCAATTAGTCCAGCCATATGCTATGATTTATTTGTTGTTCCAGTGTGTCAGACTTCAGGCATCTGGAGAATAAATGCCTGAGAAATATCAACTATCAGTCAGAAAGGTTTACTCTGTTGGAACTGCCTTCCAAATAAGCCGAGCAACATCTGAGTTACAACAGAAATTATTGCCCAGAGTAGTGGAGAGATCCGGCACTTGCTAGGAGCAAACCCCAAGGTGTCCCTTTAACTAGGACTGACTGACGAGGCAGGTAGGATGAACTGAATTAGCTGGCCAGTCCTGGTTTTGGTCCAGCCTGCAGGACGTGCTGGAGAAACACCTTCACCCCTGCCAGGTGAATGCAGAGCTACCGCACTGCGTTCATATGGGTGCGGCAGTTTAAGATAAGCCACTTGGCTTTGCGTAGCAAAACCACACTGTTAAACATTATCCAATTATAGGGACAGTACCCTCCGAGTGGCAAGTGAAATGAACCTGTTGGGGTGGGCCATGCTTGAACAGTTCCAGCAGGTCGTGTAGGGAATTCTCTTTGGCTTTTTAATTGCTTGAGACTCATTCACAACCTGCTCTGCCCCATTTCAGGCCTAATAAGTTTTCCATCCGGAGCAGCGCTCCTAGCGACTACTCAAGTTTGAGCGATTCTCAGCTGCTCTTCGGCTCCCAGTTCTGCCCCGAGAACGTGCAGTTGGCAGCAGCACCGCTGGAGCTGGGCACGCAGCTGGGACAGCACAACTCCCAGGACGTGAGTCTCGCTCTCGTTCAGCCCTGTGCAGGCACACAGCCACCATTCAAAGTTAATGGAAAATACTGAAATCAGGTGGTAACATTTGCAAATGTTAAGAACTGCTGAAATCAAGTTATCTTCTTGATACATATAAATATTTACTGTGACTAGACAAAATAGCAACCTGGCTGGCTGAAAACCTAGTATTTATGACAGATTACTAAAATTATTATTGGGATAGGTATTATTTTCTTTAATCACATTTTTTAATTACTAAAATAATATGAAATTATTCTCAAGCTAATGCCTTTAGACCACCTAGCTAAGGCAGAATATTCCATCTATTCCTTCTTTGAACAATACTTCATTAGCTTTCTGCAAGAATGACAGAGGTATTCAGTATTTACTTTCATTGACTAAAATTACCTTGCTGTGTTGTTGTTATGGCAGATGCTTGAATGATTTTGGATGAAGATCTTCTACGCTCAAAATTTTTCTCCTACAGCACATGGTTTCTGATGTTACCAGCCTCACTAAAATAGTTCCTGCACCGCTAACAGAGAGCATGAGATCCAAATAAAGACACCTGAGAGCAAAGATTAGGAAAGAGCAGTGGCACCAGCTCAGTGGCCCTAGGCTGTCCTTCAATTCCAGATCCTATCTGCTGTCCTCCGCATTTTGCTGGAGATCTTGTCAATTAACTGCAGTAGCTTTTCATCAGACACAAAAAAGGAAATTCACTCTTCACGATAAAAGAAGACAATTTAATGGAATTTGCATTTTCTTATGTTTTAAGGAAAAGGCATTTCCATTTTGGTCACACAGTGTGTGGAAAGTTTGTAGAATGAAGAAGGTCTCTATAGCTTTCATATTAATATTAAATTTCTTGTTCTGAAATGTGTATTGAAGTACGTGAAAAATTCATCTGCAGTCTGGTGATGTTACTAGTTGGCAGCAAAATGATGTCATCCACCAGGATCTTCAATAGGATTTTCTTTAGACTGGTGTACAGGGAGCTCCCACTGGTGTCTCTAATTTTTCCATAATTCCAAGAACACTGGAATTAATTTATAGTCTCTGTGTTGAGCATACAGGAAAAGATGCACACCTGATGATTGCAACCAGCTGAAGATCCTCAAGATGAGAAAAAAGCCTGAGTCTGGAGGAATTCAGGCTGGGTCTCAGTTCCACAGGGAGTCGATCTAACTAGGAACACTAAGTGAGCCATAATCTCATGAAATTCTTAATCTCCTCATCCAATCTAATCTGTCACATCCAATCACTGTGATCTCTGTCTGCAAAGCACTTGGTACACAAATGTGTTTTTCTAATTAACGTTCTGATTATTTTTATACTTCAACATTTTTCTTTCTTTTGTGCAACAGAGTGAGCCCAGTATTTTTACCAAATACCAGACAAAACCACAGTTATTTGACGAAGATGCAAAAGAAAAAGGTTTGCTTAATTTTGGTGCAGGAAGAGTGAAAAGTGTCTTGGAAAATTTTGAAGTGAATAAGAACAAAATAAAGGACAAATATGATCGGTATGTAGACAACCATCGGAAATGCTTTCTGTGCTGGTGGTTATCACTCCCTGCAGCTCCGTCTTCCCCTCTTGAAAATCATACATGACAAGGCTGAATATTTCTCCAAGAAAAGTGTATGTTCACGTTTTAGATAATCTCTGGTTGGAAAAAGTCACAGGATAAGAGAATAGTGTTTATTTGCAATGCGATTTATGTAACACACTCAGCCATAAGCCACAAGGAACAACAGAACTCTAACCTGAATTTACCTTTGTCCTTCTTTACCTAATCAGCAGGGAGTTTTTCTGTATTGATTCTCTGTGAAAGCCCATATTTCTCAAAATTTTATAGACTCTGTTGGAACTGATCAAAGGGGCTCTGAGGACGGCCTTCACATTTAGGCCAGATGAGGAGCTTGCCAAGCATACTTGTGTGCAGTGGAAGATGCAATGATTACACTTTTATAAATCTGCACATATCTTTAGAATTTTACTTGTATACAAGATTTTTATATCTTGTGGTTTTGGTAACAGACAAGTGTAATTTGCTAATGTAATTTGCATCTGCTCTTTGTCAGATGTTAAGAATTAAATGTATGTGTAGGTCCTAAAGGACTTTAAGGAACAAACTAACCGTTTCAGCTCAAAAATGAAAGATGGCAAACTCCCCAGCGCACCCATAAATAATTCTTAGCGCTGTACAGTTTGTAATGTAACATCCGAAGTGAAACGCATTTTTTGTTAAAAGGCTGTGTATCTCTTTCTCTTTTGCGATGGGCACAATGATTCTGATAAGGCAAAAGTTGATTCTCTAGTGCCTATTATAGAAGAGGAGGATTTTTGTAAATGAATTATGAGAAATTAACAATTAGTTTTAAGTGTTTAGGCAGAACTCTTAATTATCCTTTATTTCTTCTTTAAATGAATTATGCTCCTTCCTACACTCCAGATTCACTCCCAGCTTAGAAGCCTGTTTATAGAAATAGCTTTAGTATCTTTACAAAGATAACGTATAATTTATCAATTTGTATCCCCCACAAGTTTGACTAATAAAATTAATATCTTCCTTTCCATAAGACCAGAAAGATTTCAGAAGCCCTGCCTAATTCTCATAACTAGACTCTACCTGGCCTCCACCTTTTTGGTTGTTGCAATTTGCATCCCTGAACGATTGATTTAAAATGACTCAAATCTTCAGAGAGGAAATAGGTTATCACTTTGCTTAGCAACCGTCCTTCCATTTTGGTTTGATAGGTTAATCATGAATATAGCCTAGTTCCTGATAGGCTCGCTCAACTTAAAAGGATGGATAACAGAAACCATAGGCATAATCTCCGGAGAAAAGAATTTGCAGTATTTGTTCTTCCTGGCTTGGGCTTTGTTGATGCTGAAGCTTTTCCTATATTTTTCCCCCAGTTATTTCAGTCCAAATACAATACCCATGTATCCCAGCAACTGGCACGTCACCTCTGCCAAGGATGGGTCCTTCCAGAGCAAATAGCTCCGGTAACACCCCAGCTAACGGACAGCTGTGTAAATGCCAACTAAAACTTTCGAGAGAGGCACAAATGCTAGGCCAAAAATGGGAGAGTTAAAAAAATAATTTAATCTATATGATATATATGTGCATGTGTTTTTTTTTTTTTTACTCTACATAGCAGAATCCATGCTTTCCTAAAACAAGTAAGGTGACTTCAAAGGGTTATGCCCCCTGAAGTAAGCATGTTTCTGTGCTTACATTATGCACTATGCTATGCCTTGCAGCTTTTCATGTCTCATGTTTACTGTGATCTCTTCAATTTCTGTCTATTATTTCAGTAACTTACATGTCTGGTTTATACTTGTTGTTTTTTTCATTTTAGTGAGGTTTTAAGCACCTTTATTTCCAGTATCAAAGACAGGCTTCAAGGGGTAAGTTAATTCAAATTCAGAGTACAGAATAATAAAGAGTTAGAAATGCTACAGAACATTCGCCTTCTCTCATTTACTGTGCTGATATTTGAATTATTACACTGTTTGTCTTGAGCACTCAAGTACTTTAAACCAACAGTTGTCAATTTTTTTGCATATGCCATTGTCTTTGTGGCCTGTCCTTAGGGTCAAGGTCTTTAGGGCCTTGCCTCAGAGTCAGCAGTGGAATTTCTCTGGGTCTCGGGAGCAAGAGCAGGCTGTAATGGCTGTCTGTGACAATCAATTCTTTTTTCCTTCTGCCTGAAGGAACTAGCCTACTCTCGGGAATAAGTCAATGTGGTCTTACTGTCTGAAGGTGAAGGTCTCTCGCCCAACACTTTTATAATTAATTTGATTAATGATATTATTTTATTATTAATGCTTTTTTCACAGGTTAGTATCTCTATTTCAAAATCTGTTAAATTTCTGCAACATTTCATGGGCCTTTTGAGCCATTCCAGGTCTCCTTTGGAGTTGCAACCAACAGCTGGACAAATCATTTCAAGCGACAGATAAATAACCATTTTCAGGCTGTTCCATCCATGAGTTGCAGACGTTGTTCTGTGGCATTTGGGGCTGTGTTTTGCAAACAAAGAAAGGGCAATGTATTAATTTTCTCATTTACCTTTGTTTTTACAGCTGCAAGCATGCTTGGACAAGTTTGGAGAAATGTTCGATTCAAGAAACAAATCAATTTTGATTCACCTGGAAACCATTTCCAAGACACGTAAGTCCTTTCTGTATTTCTGTTAACAGCAGAGGGCACAGTCAAACTGCTGAATGTCAGCGTGTTGTCTCCAAGCTGGGGTGAACGAGGCAAGTCATGCCACTCACAGCTGCTCTTCGTAAGGGAGAAGAGTAAATAAGACTTATCCACAGTATGGACTTGTCTATCTTTCCATTCTTATGCTGTTACATTCTCCTTTTCTCTGCTCTCTTGTACTGTGTCAAAGAACTTAGGTGTTGCATGGTTAGACGCCATGCACGCATAGAAAAATGCACCTCTATGTTTTCGTGTTCTGCCTGGAGTATGATCTTTTTTAGACTATCTGGAGCACTAATGGAATACACAGTAAAAATAACTTAGATCTTTATATCCTGAGTATCCAGTTTCAGTTTTTAGGGCTTTCTCAGATTGCCACGTGTTAGTTTGAAGCCTTCCATCTCTCCTCTATACTTGAAGTGATTATATTTTAGCTATGAGCAAAACTAGTACTGCTCATTTCTTAAGTAAGAAGCACATAGTGAAGCACACTATTGCCATGATAAAAAGGTGACCTCCCAAAAAAGCCAATAATGTAAAATACTTTTGAAGGGCTCCATCTCTGAAGTGGCTAGTCACAGCAGTCTTTACTGAGGGAAAGTGCTTCAGAGAAATTGTTTCTAATTTGGCTTAGATCTGAGCCTTTGAGAGTGCATTAATTTTTAATGCTGGCATTATTTTTTATCAACACCCTGTCAGGAGTCTGCTCTGTGCTTGCCCTACTCTGTGCAAGAACAAGAGGCCAGCTTCAATACATGCAAGAAATGTAAAGTGAGTTATACCTTGTGAGTTCAAGGTAGCACACCTTCACAAAAGGATTAGAGTATTTACTGTGTGGTAAAATGAGGCTTCCATGAAGCGCAGCTTTGACAGATACCCTTTAAGTCAACACAGCCCTCTCAGGCAAAAAGAGTGGAGCCTGGTGCATTCTGCACGAGGCTGTGATAGCCTGTACGTTTGAAATACCAATCTTGTTATACTAAGAACACTCCCTTGCTGTGCTTGGCAAGTGCTCTTGGTGGGACCTTAATGTAAGCAAGAATCTTGTCTGCTTTGGCCAGCACAACAAATTTCCTATTACGCATTTGCCCATCTCCTAATTATTTCAGTGCCTCAACTTGTCCACTCTGCAGCAGGACTTTGCCTAATTTCATATATCTCTTGCACAGAAATTGTTGTCATGGCACTGAAAATCAAATCTATTGTTCATGATTCCCCCTCTTCATTCCATACCATTTATCCAGCTGTCCTGTTTCTTCTCTGTACCCATTTTAAATAAATGTGCCTTGAATGAAATGAGAAACCTCCCAGAGGTGCCTGCTGCTAGATTTTCAAAGCAATTGAAAAGAAAAATTGGCACTTTCTGTAATGTATCATGTTGCAGAATGTTGAATATATAATGAAAATCATCGCACGCTCCACAATGTTGTTCTTTTTATATTTCTGGGAGGTTCATCTGTCACTGGTTAATTGCTGATAAACACTGCCATTTGACTGGTATCACAGTAATGGATAATTAAGTTCCCACTAAATAAATACCTGCACTAGTGCCTTGAAAAGATCCCAACTGAGGCAATTTCCTTGAAAAACTGGTATAAAATTCCTAAACTCATGTGATAAAGAGCTAAATTCAGAGCTGACAAAGCACTGAGTGCCAGTGGCTGATAATACAGTACCTTGGGATGTGGGTGACATGGTAGAGACATGTTAAATCATTGGCAGCGGAGGGTTTCACATGTAGGAGAGAAATGCAGAGGATGAAGGGGCTCTCTTCAAAGACAAAAGTAGTACACCAGGACATTCAAACAGCTCTGAAAAGCAAAGAAAGGTGGAACTTGAAATCAAGTCTGTCTTCATTAAAAACGTACAAGGAGTATCACAGGCTTCATTTATTTGGCACAGCCTGCATAGCCACTGAGCGAGAACAAAACAGAAAATATTTTTCAAAATATATTTCCAAAGCATTTCCAAATGCTGTTGGGCTGGCGTGTTCTATGCAGTAAGATAGAAAAAAATGTTCTCTTTTGAGCGTTTGTCCATATGTGCTTGTACACAGCGCATAGAGCTGTGTCTGGCACTGGCTATGAGACAACATTTGCCTGAGCAGCTTCCACAGCTGCTCTGTTTCTTGCTCACATCTCGGTGTGCTGTGCACAGAGATGTAAAGAGGCAAGCAGACCCTACGTCCTCAGTTCTCCCACCTTACACAGAGTTTTTGTAGTTGACTTGCCCACTCATCATTTGCTCTTTCCTTCTGGTTTCAGCTCCTGTAACTCATTTCTTTTTATATTTTTCTTATTTTCATTTATATACCCACACTTCTATCAAAGCTTCCCAATTTTTTATACAAATCCTGATTTTCACAGCTCAGCCCTCTCTAATCTGCTTGGCTTTTCTGGTATCTGGTAGTTCCAGCTGTGACAACTCATAACAGCCATATCCCCCGCACCACCTTGACTTCATTGCGAATGAGAAGCATCTTCCCAGCCAGCATACCACAGGCAATCCTCTGACCCTCCTTCCAGCAAGGGTGACAAAATAACACGCAACGTGTCCCTTACAGAGGTACAAGCTGATGCAGTTCTCTGACAAAATTGGTGCCTGCTGGGCAGTTTTCAAACATGACTTGCTTTAAGACTCCCCAGGCCCAGTAGTTGCTGGCAAGGTTTCTAGGGGAATTCACTGTGTTTATAATGGTGTGATGTGAGCTTGTTTACTGTGAACAGTATGGTCTGGACTGTGACACCCAGGCAGTCGTCTTACGTTCTGTGTTTGTAGAGGTTGAAAAGTCAAAAGGTTTAAAACTGATAAAAGAAATGCCTTTCTCATGCAGCTGCTAACTAGCCATGCAGTGACTGGCAATGAAAGTTGTTGAGATGAGGGACTTAACCAGACTCCAAAACACCTCAGCATGGATGGTGAGAGGATGTGTGGTTGTCGTGGTGAATACTGAAACCCCTCAACGTCACACTTCAGGGCTTTGGGCACTATCTGCTGTAGAGCAGGCTGAGATCAGGGGCAGCTCATCCCACAGTCCCCCAACGCAGATGTCTTCTGCCGTGCTGTGGAAGGGGACCCAGGCTAAGCAGGCACAAACCTGCCAGCTGACTACTCGGGGTATGTCCGAGCAGGATGAAGCTCTGACAGCCCCAATGTCTCACCTGCTGGCACAGCCCAGTTACTGCCCAGGGAGAAAACGCAGCGTTCTGCTGAGCATCATAGCTGTCTTCCCTGCTCATGTCTCACCAGGTTTATACCACCTTCTACTTCGCCTACTGAACCCGGGCATGGGGGAACCAACCTCCCTCCAAAGTGTTATTTAAAGCCTCTGCGCTGCCAGTGCCAATCTCAGGATGAGTTGCATAGACGATGATAGATAGGCATCAGAAGCAGTTGCTGTTTAATATTCCTAGGCTGGGAGGCTGATGCTCCCGCCCTCGGCTGCTCAGACTGCAGTTTTCAGCTGTTGGGAGTGCAGCTGCACCCGAGTGCGGGCTGATTTGCGGGGAAACCTCTGCAACACAGGGTGGCAGACCTACCCCAAGGTCCTACAGCCTTTTATCTCATGCCAGATTTCACATTCCATATGTTATTAATGTAAACCAGTAGCATCCAAAGACAACGTACAGCAAATCAAAACACAGTGATGTTCCAGGTTGTAAAAAACTGTTTTGTTTAGCGTAAAATACCTTAAGAAAGGCACAAGTCTGCACATAAGCCACCCATTAACCGAGTAAAGATTTTCCCTCTATGATCAAGTTATTCAATAACTATCTGCTGCGGGATTTATTTGAAGAAAACTTTCTCTGAAGCAGCCATTCTTGATCATTTTCAAAGACAAGAGGCTTGACTACCAGGGTCCTTGATCTGATCTAGTTTGGCCATCTCAATGCCTATTTTTTTAAGTCTAGATTAATGCTCATTTTTATTTTGTTTAATAGTGTTTGACAAGTCTGAACACTCCTCTGGTATGTAAGCCAGCGAGGGAAGGAGAGTGCCCCTCCTCTGTACCAAGGGGTTTTTTTTCTGCAGAATACTCCTACACGTACAAATGAAACGTGTTCAAAAGACTTGCTGTTGGTTGCTTGCCTGCAGCACGCTGTGCTGAGTCAAACGTATGTGCAGATCACAAGCCCAGTGGATGCAGTGCTATTTTTAGACTGAGGATACCATGTTGTAGAAGAACAGACAGGCTAGGGAAATCAGAAAGTTTTAAAAATAATTCTGACCTAAAATTAAGCGTATGGGGAAGAGCAACGAGACGAGGTAAGCTTGCTGATGCTGGCCTTCCTATATCCTCACTATGTAGTGATGGAAAGTGATGAAGTGACATGAAAGGAGTTTCCTCCTTCAGTCACTGCTGCTTTCCTCCTCTTTATAGGCTTGCAGGCCAGGAGGGGGCTGGCAGGCTCCCCAAAGCCTGTTCTCGGATTGCAGGTAGCCCTTAGGTCTAATCAGGGAGATGTAAAGTCTAAAAGGCCCACTCAAACATTCACTCCACTGTTCCAAACCCATTCTGCAAGCCACAGCTTTCCCCCGGTGATTTGTAAAAAAGTCTAAATCTGTCAGAGCAAAAGAATAAAAGCTTAAAAACGGCAGTGAGAGAGCAGGGACAACCAAATTGCCTGCAACAGCAGAGAGCTTATTAGTTGAAATATGTGCAGATAATCCTCAGAAATCAGCCACGCTCCTACAGAGAACAAGGCAAAGCCCTGTGGTGATGGGCATCCTGAAAAAATTGAGAAATTCCCCTAGGAATTTCCTAGGTCCAGGAGGTGGTTTAACTCGATGTGCGTGAGGAAGACACATGGACGAGGCTACTGCAGGGTTCCTTCTCCCAAATGACAGCAGCATGCACCGTGCCCAAGCATTGCTCCTTCAGAGGAAGGCAAATAAAGATAAAAATACAGCCTGGCACAAGGGTTCCCTGCTGCCTGGAGGCAGCTCTCGGCAAGCACCCCGTGCCTCGAGCAGCAGCCTCGCTACACCTGAGCAGCACCTGCAGCCCCGTAACACCAGACACCTCTGGTTTGCGTGGCTGAATAAACCAAACGCTTTCAATCTCCTTTCATAAGAGGAGATTATCACCTAAGCACTTAATTATCCTGTAGCTTTTCTCTGCACGTGTCCCAGTTCAATCTCTTTTTTTCCTTGCATGTAGACAGCTAGGACTGCGCATGGGCTTCCAGCCACCCCAGGGTGTACAGCAGTTCCCGTCAGCCAGAGCCTACGCACCACCGCATGCCACACTGCCCTGTCTCACCTGTAGCTCCTGGTGCTGGCATCTGCGTCTTCGTGTCACCTGCTAATTACCTAAATGCCCGCTGGCTTTTGCACCCAGCTGACTATGGCAGATTTTAAGCAGGTCTTGAGGAGCACCTTCCAGAGCCACCTTGTCCCCTCATGCCAACCCTCTCAAGAGCTGATGTTTTCCCTTTAACTGAGGCTTATCCACTTAATTTTTCTCAGCTTTTTTCATATTACATGACAACTTCCACTGAAAAGCTTTGTATCTACAGAAAGGCCACTGTGTTGCCTTTGTCTTATCCTAGCATATTACATTAGTCAGGCATAATCTGCCTTTTATAAAATCTTGTTCCGTTTTATTCCATTTCCCTCCATGTCTTTGAGTATGCTTTCCCTTAAGATCTATTCTAAAACCTTGCACGATATGAGAACAAATGAGTAAGCCCGTAATTGCTCAGATCTCTTTCCTTTCTTCCTTCCCAAATGCACCTTTTTAAAATGTCCCTGTTTTTTCATAGAGACAAAGCCTGTACGATCATTTTCTGCCTGCCTCTCCCTAATAGTTTTTACCTCTTTGACCAATTCCATCTGGAGTTTGACAGCAGGGCACAGCTCACCGAGATAATTAAGTCCCTGCAAGCTTAATGAAAATAGCTGGGCAGGAGGAGGAGAGATCCTGAGTGCCCTGCAGCTCTGCAGCCTGTGAGCACACCTCTCTAGGGCGAGAGGTGCTGCACTGAAGAGCTGAGATAAATACTCCGCGTGCAGGAATAGCTTCAGCCGGGCTCTCAGCTCCACCGACACCAAAGTCAATCAAACACATTGGATCTGTAGCAAAAGAGGATTAATTAATTGCAGAGCTCTTGTAGCCACTTGTTGGAACATAGGCTTTATTCTGATTTTTTCTTGGGCGTGCAGTGCTAGCTCCAGGACTCCAGAGTTTTGGTTGTCCCGGCCCGTTGGCTTGGCAATGCTTTGTTTTAGCAGGAGTTCTTTGCATCCTGTTTTGTTCCAACTGGCCAACGTTCCACCCCAGCCACACCATCTGTACACACCTTCCTGCGCTGCTCACAGGAAAGACCGGACATGTTTAGCAAACAGCTCTTTCTCTCCATCCTAATTTATGACTTTAAAGGAAGACTTCCGTAAGATTGCTAAGGATTTTTCATCTCCACATATGCTGCAAACTGTGTTCCCATGCTGTAATGTATTAGGCACAGCAATGGTTCCTGTAAGAGTAATTGCAGCTGCACGGGAGAGTTATATTATTGTCCAATCATATAACAAAAATTCCTATTTTTTATCAGTTTTTCAACAAGACTGACTGAAGCCAAGAGCATCTTCCTCCAATTTAAAACCCTTCCAGGAGGTCTGTGTCCCTACAGGGCACTGCTGGGGTCCCCGCTGCCTTCTGGCATTCCAGCTGCGGCTGCCCAAGCAGCAGGTTCAGATGTTTTCTGGCCCCATCTCTTCCTGTGTCCAGCAACTGGAAATCCCAATTCTTTGCACACTCCTTCATAATTTCCCACTATCCCTTCAGGCAGCTTTCCTTCAGTTACCAGCCTCTTGTGCATTTCTGTCACATAGTCTCTGGCTGCACTTCTTAGCCACGAACCTCTTGTATCTCCTTCCTGTCATCAGCAATACTATTCTTCCCATCACACATTCAAGCTCCCGTTTACCATCAGCTGGTTACAGAAGAGGGTCAGTTACACTGGGGTGGGTCAGATATTTTGGGGTCCCCCTCCCCTGGCCATGCCTGTTGTGAAGCTGGCAGGCAACTAAGCCTCAGCCTTCCTTGCATTGAGCCAGCCAAGTTTTGCAGCTTCACATAGCCTTTCATCTCCAGCTACCATCTTAATAGAGCACAGTAAATGAGGTTTGTCCTATACTCAGAATCTTATAAATTTCAAGTGCTTTGCATTTAAACATCTACCCTATTGTTCATCGCTTGGGGCTTGGGGAGATCTCAGCGGGCGAATGACTATGGTTGCACAGCACAGTGAAGTATTTCATGCCAAGCCGTGGAGGAAGTAGCAATAGTATTGATAGTACTTTATTCACATTTACAAATGAAAGACCAAATGTGTTTTTTATTGATTTCCCTGTTTAGTGCAAGATGCTCTTCAAAGTCACTGTGACTCGGTGCTGAAAGCTCTGACAGATAAAAGCCAAATGGAGCAGGCGCTGCTGGAGATGGAGAGGAGACTTGCAGCCGTAAGTACAGAAATTAATCTTTTATTCTGAATCCTCGTTCTGAATTTCTCCTGCTTTTTCAAAATATTAACTGAATATTAAATTGCCTTCAAATGGTGGATTATAAAGTAGACTGCTCCTGTTACAATGAAGAGGGAAAGACCTATTAAAATGCTAATTCTAGGCCAGATAATGACTGATGCTTAACCAAGAGCGGGTTAACAGTGCTGTAAGCTCTGATGAAACCCTGGTCAGTAAGAGGGGAGCCCAACAGTGCCCTGTTGTGGCAGGCCAGGATGGAGCACCTCTTCCTCACGCTGGCACATGCCTTCGCTGGAGGAGGTGGTGCAGTGTGCGCCTGCAAGGGGAGAGCATCTTGCGGAAGCGCACTGCCTTGTCCCTCCTGCTGGAGGGTTTCCCAGGGAGAGGAAAAAAGAGGTGAAAAAAGAACAAGTGGGTGTCAGAGACAAAAGAATGGACTGTCAGAGATCTCCTGGACAGGTCTGGTTTCTCCAAAGACCCTGCTGCAAGAATTGCTTTTGGCAAGGACGTGTCACACCAGCATGTGAGAAGGCAGTGCTCCTGGGAGAGGGGGCACACAGTGGGTTAGGGGTATGCCCCAATCCCAAACCTCTCAATTTTGTGGGACAGTTTGAGAATACGTATTACACAGGGAGATACAAATTGCTGATCTTTGGGTCCATACCCAAATTAAGAGGTCTAACTGACACATAGTACCTAAAAGTTTCTTGTTTAAATATTATTATTGCACCTTTTATTGTGTTGCTTACTGCTTCTGCTCTGTTCACTCCAGAAAGATGCGGAGATTTTGGACATGAAATCCAGTGTCCAGCTGCTGAAGGAGGGTCTGGAGTCACTGCCAGCTCAGCTGAGTGATCAGCACCTGAAGCTATGTGAAGAACTAGGCTTCCTGAAGCTCCCTAACGCCTTAGCTGAGCTGCACACACTCATTTCCAGTGCCACACTCCGCCCTCACATGGCAGACAACTCTTCCCAGACCTCCCCTGGCCCATGCCAGCGCTGTGTTCCGGGTGAGGAGATGGCGTGCTGGCCATGCTGCCAAGGCAGGGGGGTTTGCACCTCCTCGGGTCGGTGTCAGCCCCCCTGCATGGCAGCAGGGGAGCAGCACGGAGACTCCCCTGTGAGGAACCAGGTCACGGGGTGTGACACATCTCAGGGTGACCTGAACACAGATTCAGGAGGGAAAGTCAGCCCCATTGCTACAGCGGTGTGTGGCAGAGAAAACAACTCTTTGCAGGAGGTGAAAAATGGTTTGGAAACACAGAGCTGTGCTAACCATCCTTGTGTGTGCTGCACTAACAGTCACTTTTTGGGGGGTAGTCAGAAGAAACACTGTCCTGTACCACAGGAGCTGCCTCCACCAAGTCCACTGAGGAAGGTGGTCAGGAGAGGCACCAGAGTATTTGGACCCATGACACCCTCACAACAGAGGCAGCCTCAAGTTTGCCACATTTCTGGACGAAAAGATATGCCTGGGAGAAGAGACAATCACCCGTCCACAGACGGTGAGGTGGAGAATGCAGCTGTAGGGAACAAAGCAAAACAGAAGCCAGGAAGGATCCCCTGGAATAAAGCAATGGGGAGGAAGAAAACGTGCCCCGCTATGCGAAAAGGCGAGCTCTCTCGATGTGCTGATGGCGGGCTGAAGCAAAGGAAGGCAAATGGGATTATTGAGTTGGAAAGCTCCAGAAAAAATTGCTTTCCCAGATACACAGTTGCTCTCAATTTAGGAAGCTCTAACCCGGTTTCTGCAGCTCCCAACCAGCAGATCCTCAGCAGCTCTCACCCGAGGCTTACAAAGAATTTCCCACCAGTGCCATGCTCCAATAAAAGCCTGCAACAACCTGCAGACAAAAGAAAGAGAAGTTTGGAAGTTAAAAAAAGAGGGAATGTTTCCAGTGTAAAAAGGAATCTCTGGGATTCCTCTCCCCAGGAGAATATATTTTCCCTGTGCAGCACAACAGGTGAAAAACAGATGAACTGCTTCAGTCTCCGAAGCCCTGCAGCCTCCAAGAAGCCATGTCCTGTCAATACGCTGGCTCAGCAGAATACGGCCTGTTGCTCCTTAGTTTTTGATAGTGATTATTCCGATTGAAGGGTTTTGTTTTGTGTTTGGAGTTCTCAGCGCAGGCTTGGCCATCTCAGTTGCAGTTTATTCCTTTAGGTGTGTTACCTGCTTAGTCAGAGACAAGGCTCGTGCCTGGATGCTTGAAAGTGTTAGTGCCCACTTAGATATATTGTAAGGGACCATGTGGGATCTGAGGGGAAGCCTTCCCATAGCTTGGAAAGCTGATGGGATCTGTATTACTTTACTTCCCCGCTCCCAGCAGAGATGCCACAGGCTCCAATGACCTTCATATTTACCCAGCAGAGAAGTACCTGCGGAGTCTGCCAAGGCGTTCAGCAGGGAGGAGAGGGCTGGCAGAGCACAGACGTGTGGCTCGGTTAGATTTAGCATTGAGATCTACTTGAAACTTTTCAACTGGATAGATGGAGTAATATCTCTGTGGCCAGAGGCTTTACTCTGTTTCTCACTTGTAGTCTCTATGTTGGTTTGTATGTCTGAAAGTTCAGCTTTTTACTACTCCCTAGGCAGTAGTAGAATTGTTCTGGTTGATTTCGATAAGGTTCAGATTTGTCCCAGGAGTTGTTTGTGAGCTTTGGTCAGGGACAAGTTTAGCTGAGGAAAACCAAATCCCAACATCTCAGGTTCATCGACTATTGCATTTCTTCTCCTTTTAGGCTGAAAGTTTTTGATTTCAGAAAATTCAGGAAATTATTTAGTTTCTACTTTATCTGTCTCTTGTATCTCTTAGCTAATCAAGCAAGTCTCCAACATACACTTTTCAAGGGCAGTGGTTCTCAAACAGAAGCCAAAAGATGTGACGTTCAAATTCAGCAGGTGAAGTCACTGACAGATAGTTCTCGTCCTTTAGAAACCTGCACCTTTCTAGTGAGGAATCGCTCCAAAAATTCCAACTCAGAAAGGAGCAGCCTGCTCACCTAATCTGGCACATACAGCAGCGAGATCGTTGGGCAGCCCCAGTTCCCGCAGAGCAACTCATTCTGGGGTACCCAGCTGTGGCTGTCAGCTTCCACTGCTTCAAATATTTGTACCACGTTTGATTTTTGATCCGAGATGTTACTAGCAAAAGAAGCATTTCGGTGTTGATGAAGCAGGTCAATTGCCACGAATCCAACCGGTCTAATTTCGTCCTCCCAAGCGAGGGGGAAGACTGGGATCCCTTTTTCCTGGCTTTAATAAACTCATTGTGTGTTCACAAAAGTCCGGTGTCTTTGTATTGGTTTTTTGAGAGAGGCAAGATCCTGTTTCAGCGGGTAAGCAGGCGGCTGCTCTCTAGCTGTTTAACTCCCCTGGATCATGGAACTGGGAGGATTCATTTTTTTCAGCACCTCTCTGATGTTTAAAGAAGGAAACCTCTGCCCTTCCAGTTTAACATCGGTTCCGTGACATTAATTAGTAAGCAGAAGGCGGCGGGGGAGGATGTGGGGAGCCCCCAGAGCCTTGGGACACCCCCAGTTCAGTGGAGGGGCTGGGTGACAGCTGCCCGCAGCGGCGGCCGTTCATTTTGCGTTGCCCTCCTGCACCCGCCTCCCCAGCATCCCCAGCACAGCCTTTGCTGGGCAAAACCTGCTCCATGGGGCTTGCCGCCCCCTGCGTTTCGGGGTCGGCGGGGACAGCCTCAGGCCCCTGCGCAGCCCCCGGTCTGGAGCTCACCCCGGCTGCAAGGCAGCAAGCTCGGCAGCGCATGGCTGAGCTTGGAGGGACCTCTGGAGGTGTCTGCCGCAAGCCCCTGTGCCGAGCCAGAGCAGGCCCCGGCTCCCCGGCTCCCCGAGGATGGAGCGCCCGTGCCGTGGGGTGCAATGCAGGGCTGCCCTGGGGACCCCCGCAGCCCCCCACCACATGCACACGTGAGCAAAATCCCTGGAGAAAGGAGGTGTAACGGCAACGGCAGCCAGCGGTGCTTCCCCCCACGCCGGCCACCTCCCCCGGCGAGCGGGGTGAAGCCCCAGGGTGCCACCCTGGCCCCCGTGGCCTGGCCCCACGCCTGTTCCCACTCAGGGTCTTCTCCAGGATTTTCGCTGCTAGCAAGAGTATTTGTCCCAATATGGCCGTGACAATGGCGACTCCTCTCCCAGCCTTGCAGGACAAAAATGGAAGTGCGTGTGTGCTGCCGGCTCTTCCTTGGGCCCCGGGGCTGGCATCCCCAGCTGGGAGCCACCGCACTCCTGCAGGACGCAGCAGCCTTCCCACGGCACCACAGTTGCACCCCGGCAGAGCAGGTCCTGCCTCCCAGCCCGTATTCCCAGCACGCACAGCCGCCGATCTCACCATCTCTGGCTCCCTGCCAGAGCCAGCCATGCCAGCAGGCACATGGGGCCCTGCGCCTGTGGCTTCTCCCGACCTTTGCCACTGTGGGGCTGCCAGCACCTGTGTTTGTGGGGGTCTCATCCCACCCTTCACTCTGGGGAAGGTCCCTGGGGAAGATGCCGGGGGTGCTCGCCCCAGCAGCACAGCCAAGGGGGACTGCGGAGGGCATGGGTCAGCACCGTAAAACACACGCAGTGGTCATGAAAATGCAAAGCTGGAGCCCAGGCTGTTTGCAGGCACTTAATTGGGGTGATTTTCTCCTAAACTGAGGTTTTCTCCCGCTTCCTTGGGGCAGAGCCCAGGAGAAGGCAGCGGACAGTGGCCAAAAGCTGGTGAAACCCAGGCAGCCGTGGGGACAGGGGTGCGAAAGGGCAGGTGGCATCCTCTGCCCAGCGTCCCTGGCTGCGCAGGCAGGCAGGCAGGCAGGCAGCCACTGCGGCAGCATGGAGCGGGACGCTCATCTTTTCATCTGCCAGTGAGTCACTTGGCAGAGGAGGAAACCGCTGACAGCACCAGGGACGTGGAGGTGGCTGCTGCACCCGTGCCTCATGCTCGAGGCACCCCGACAACTGCAGTGTATGGGGCACAGCCGGCCCCTTCCCCACTGTCCCGCCACACACTTGGCACCGTGGCTTCTCCATCCACAGGGTGAGACCAGCCGGCTGCGGCAGAGCCCAGTGCTGCCAGTGCCCGGCGTGGTACAGGCTCACTGGGTGCCCCCCACCCCCAGCTCTACTGCTGCCCGGTTCTCCCCCCGTGGGGCCTCCCTGGCGCTAATCCCCGGATTAGCTGCCTGCCCTGCCTGCTTTGTGGGGGCCAGCATGTCAGCGTTGTCCAAATTCCCCGGCCCCTGTGCTCATCTGGCTGCTGCAGCGCCCCTGGCCCTGCTGCCCGCAGCCAGTCCAGCAGCATGGAGGGGTGGACCAGGGTCCAGAAATGCCCCACGTGCCCGTGGTGAGCCCAGCCCAGGCATGATGCCCTGGGGATGGAGAGATGGCGGGGAGCAGGAGGGGGACACTGTGTGCTGCTGCTGGCACGGCCACGGCCATGGGGACCTGAGGCGCCACATGTCCCCACTGGCCTGGGCGAGAGGAGAGCGACGGCAGTGACAGGGGTTTGCCAAGGCTGCAGCGGCTCAGGTACAGCCTGAGGGAGCTGGGGTGCAGGCAGGGAGCCGGGGTGCAGGCAGGGAGCCGGGGTGCATCACCGCGTGGGGCAGAGCCCTGATCCGGTGTGACTTTTTGGCACTGTGGCCTTGCCAATGCCAGCCCAAGCCCTGGCAGGGCAGGCAGCTCTCCAGTGGGACAATTAGCTGATTAGGTAATTACCTGCACCTTGGCAGGGCCCCAGAACCCAGCAGCTGCCAGGGTGCTGCGTGCCCGGGGCAGCGTAGGCAGGAGGCGTGGGGCAGGCATGGGGCAGGGGGGTGCCAGGGCCACCCATGGGCCTTCCCAGGGACCCAGCTTGGGGTGTCCGCTGCCCACCCCACCTGCCCCACAGCTGCCCTGGGGCGGACTCAGCAACAGCCCTGCATTGGGGGCTGCCTGCCCTGCCTGCCCCACAGGCAGCATCCCCTCTGCTGCCCTGCTGTGTCCTGCCCCGTGGGTACCTGCCCTGGTGCCCCACAAGGCCACGCCCTGTGGGACCTGTCCCAGGGGAGCCCACCCCAGCTGAGCCCCAGGGGGCTGTGCCCCACGGGACCCACCCCACAGGGGACCTGTCCCAGGGGAGCCCACCGCAGCTGAGCCCCACGGAGGACCCACCACACGGGACCGGCCCTGTCCCGGGTCCCGTCCCCGCACGGCGGCCCC
>VYZW01066663.1:0-18546 GCA_013401315.1 Balaeniceps rex
TATATAAATATATATATATAATTTTTTTTGCTCTGTTACTTGCACATTTTACAGTTACCTCATTTTTCCCATGTATGTATTTGAAAAAAGGCTAATATATAGAAAAAAAAAGGTTCTTAAAGCTCTAAAAGTGTTTGTTTTTTTTCCATTCCATTGGAATCATATTGGTTTTGTAGCATTTAACATAACTAGTATGTTGTATTATATATATGTGTATTATACTGATTGAAATTTTTAACAGATTTGTACTTTTTTTAAAATGAAAGTTGCTAGTTCTGCTTGACCAAGTAGTGCAATCATTATTTTTTTTAATGTTGTGGCTGATTTTGAGAGGGATATTCACTAATAAATGTATGATGTATACCAACACGCTGTGCCCCGGCTCTTGTCTCCGTGCGGGCAGGCAGGGGCTCGAGGGGGGCCAGGGTGGCCCTGCTGGGTCCCCTGGGGGGCTGAGGCTGGGCCAGCACCCTGCTCAGGGCCAGGGGTCCCCAGGCTGCCACCGAGCAGGCAGAGGGAGTGTGCAGCAGGTGGGAGAGCCCAGGGAGGGGGCTTGGAGGAGAGAGCAGGAGATCCCGAGGGCAGGAGCAAGCACTAGCTGGGTCCTCTGCCCCAAGAGGGGACCATGATCCAGCAGTACCACAGACCCCTCCCTCCCACCTGCAGCTCCTTCACAGCTTGTGCTGAGATGGAAGGTTCTCCTGGATGCCATCCTGGGACAGCGCACATTCCTGGGTGGCTCCAGCAACACCAGGGAGGCAGCTTCCACCTCTCCTACACGCCCACCCTCCAGCATGCCCATGCCCAGCCAGGGAAGAGGTGATCCCTGCACTCCCCCAGCTGGGTGGGAAACCAGCCCAGCCTGGCTGCCCCCAAGCACCTCAACAGCCCCCAGCTGGGCACTCCAGACACAGCCATCCTGCATGCAACAAGAGGGCAGGAGCTCTGGCTCCCCAAGGCTAAGAGCAAGGGTGCTACTCCCCAAACCATGCTGCTCCAGAAGGCTCCATGGCCAGAAAGGGAACAGCTCTTCCTTCAGGAGAAAAATTAAGAATCTTTTCTCCCTGTTGAAAAAGCCATGCCAGGCCCTGGAGCCACCATGGAAGGAGGCTGGTTTGCTACAGCTTGCAGGCTCCAGGAATGGTGGGGGTGGAGAGACCTCCCTGCTCCCTTCTGTGCAAGCAAGCATGGTTACCTGTCCCAAACAGGTAGGGGTAGGGAACAGGCTCCTACCATTCTCCCTTTGGGGAGGAGGCGATAGCACCACTCCACAGCCATGACCTAGCCTCTGGGGGGAGGGAACAGAGGCTTATACCCACCACTCTCTGCACTGCACCTCCCATGTCTTTTTTTTTTCTACCTCTAACCTGATGCAAGGGGGTTAACCCAGCCCCTTGAGCAAAGGAAGGGCCATCTCCCTCATACCCAGCCTCACCCCAGAGTTCATGCCACAGGCAGCCAGCACAGCAGCAACCCCAGCACTGCCTTCCTCCATGGCGTGCACACTCTTGTTTCTCTTACACCAGCAGCTCCGCACTGGCACAAAACCACCCCTTTGAGGCCAGAAGTTAAGTGTACCCACAATGCCATGAGCAGTAACTTACTGTAGAGGCACAGCAGCTGGAAACCCCACCCCAGTGCTCAGTTCTGGCAGGGGGCACAGGCAGAAAGCATTGGCACAGACATGCTAGAGGCAGAGTTTATTACACTACGCAGGCTAAGAACCCTGGGCAAGACCCCACACAGGTAAGAATCGAAGCAGCTCTTTATCAAAAAGTTAATACTACAGTCAACCCCATTCTCCTTTGGTCATTACAAAGCAAGAAAAATATTAAAAGAAAGGTATTTATACACAGAGGGAAGCTGAAGAGATTCTGTCCAGCCCTTCCCTCCCACCCCACTCCCAGCATGTTCGGGCACTCATTCTTCTGGCTGTCAGGAGCAGCAGAGTATCAAATCTTCACAGGATGTCAGGTTGTTGGGGTTTTATTATTATTGTCATCAATAAAAGCAATAATTACCAAGAGCTGCCATTCCTGTTCCTCCCCAGGGAGGGTGGAGGGGCAACACCAGCTCCCCTCCCTCTCTGCCCTCCAGGTATAGGGGATGGCTGTGTACATGGGTGTGTGAGGACGTGCACACACTTCCTCTCGCCAGTGCACACACGCAGCACAGCTGGCACAGGCGATGTGGTCTCTGATCCCTTGTTTGTATGCAGTCTTTTAAAAAAAATATTGTATTATAATAATAATAATGAATTTCTCTTTCCATTTTGTGTCTTCTGGAAAAGTGTCAATCGTCCGTGAGGTCCTGCACAAAGAGGACTTCCGTGTGGCTCAGTCCAGCCTCCTGCAG
Organism: Balaeniceps rex; assembly: GCA_013401315.1. Taxonomy (NCBI): domain Eukaryota; kingdom Metazoa; phylum Chordata; class Aves; order Pelecaniformes; family Balaenicipitidae; genus Balaeniceps; species Balaeniceps rex. The sequence goes on from VYZW01066663.1 coordinate 2,356, forward strand.
CGTGGGTGGGTTGGGCCACTCCTCTGTAGGAAGGCAGGGCAGGACACGGCGAGGGAAGTTGGCCTCAATCTGGAACTTTTCGGGGCTTTCTTTCAAGGAGAATAAGAAGTCATGGATCACCTGGGAAAGAAGCACAGAAATAACTGCCAGCTGGGGGAGCAATGGCACAGCCAGACTGCATCCATGGCATCTCACAGGGGGAAGGTTACCAAATTTGCACCATCACTGCATTGTAGACACAAGACAGCCATTTTCTTAGCATACGTGAAACTGGACTTGTCACAGAGCACCTGGGGAGTCCAGACACCGTTTCTGGCTCTTCCTACACTTTTATTTAATAGGGAGCAACAAGAGTCTCAGCTTTTCAGAAGAAGGAAGAGTTTCTTCCATTTTTTCCCTCTAATCTCTCTCTTCTAAGCTGGTGGGACCATGCCCCAAGACACCCTCCTTACCCAGGAACAACTCTGCCTGCTAAGGCTCTCAGCAAAGGTCACCATTTGGCAAAGTCCAATGGAACCAAAACTTTGCTAAGCCACCTGGAGAATCTCTTGACCCTCTTTTACTCTGGGAAGCCCATCAGTTCTGCTCCACACTCACCGTCAATGACTGTGTGAAGTGGAATCGCCGCTCCACTCTGGAATCGTTAGGCAGCTTGAAAATGATCTTAACACTCTCTGGGTCATCGGGATGTGGTTCGGGAGGAAGGCATTCAGACTTCCGCTCCTTCTCCTCCTGCAGTGTCTGCAAAGTAAGGAAGGAACAGGAGCAATGGGCATGCACTGAACTGACCTTTATGCTTGGAGCAGCTGTGCTGCAAGGGACAGGAGGCTCGGAGGACACTCAAGCCCCAAGCAAGACAAGCAGCTCCAATCTGACAAGAAAGCCCTGCTGCAGGCACTGCTCCTACACAACGTGAGCATCCGACAGGGCATAGCAGCCTCTTTGGCAGTCAGTCTGCTCTCACCTGTCGCCGCCTCTCCTCTGCCAGTTTTTGCTGCTGCACTTCCTCCTCCTTCTTCTTCTTCCTCTCCCGTTCCTCCTTCTTCTTGCGCTCCTTTTCCTGGTCTGCACGCAAGGATGCCAGATACGCCTCATCCTGCTGCTGCCTCAGAACTTGAGTTTGGTTCCTCTCTTCCCTGCAAACATGAGCAGGGAGCAGTCAGGGCTAGCAGGCCCTAAAGTAAAGGCATGGCAGGCCGATGGCAGACCTGAGGGTGCGGGTACAGCCTCAAACTTGCAGGAGTACACGGTAATGCCTCATTTAGAGTACCACAAGCTCCTAGAAGGCAAGCCGAGTCTCCACAGTCCCTAGCACACAAACTGTTTCCCTAGGTTGAGTGGAAATGAACTGAACACAAAAGACTTCTCGCCCAGTGCAGCTTGACAGACAGCACATAAGCAGTGCCCAGGATTTCTGCCTCATACTTGAGACTCTTCACGGTTTTATCTCCTTCAGGTAATTCCTTGCATATTTCAGAAACCAGAGGCATAAAAATGCGTTACTGGGTCCCCCAGAGAGACTGTGGGGCAGAGGAGGAGCAGACAGAAGACCAGAAGGTGGCATCCTACTTCAGACACAGCCTGCAAATCCCTAGAGAGTTATCGGGGACTGGAGCTCATGCTTGTGAGGCACTACCAGAAACGCAGTCAGAATTCAGGACAGCCAGCCCAGGCAGCAGCACCCTCTCGCCGACTGGCTGCGGATGCCCGCTTTCCTCCTGCCTGCAATGCCTTTGCTCCCACTTGGCTCCTACTGGCTACTGTCCAAGCTTTACCTGCAAAGCTCCAACACGCTAAGGGTGTGCTCCAACTGCGGAAAACAGTACAGCACTCACACCCACCTTTCAGTAGTGGGCCTGTATGGGCAACACATCCAGCTCCCTGGCTACAGGGTGGCCTGAATTTATGGACCAATGATCCCACTGGGAAGAAGAGAGTCCATGGGCTGTGTTACAGAACAGGAGATGCTGAGCCACCTGCCTACATATGGTGTCTGGAGGGAGGAAGGGGGCAGAGCAGGGCCTGCATTACTGGAGCTCAGGTCCCATCATACCTTTCCAGGCGTTCGGACACCAGGTACGTCTGGTTGGCATCCATGATGAACATCAGTTGATTAATGAGGTCATCAGCCTGGATGAGGCCCTCTAGCCGCCCAACTACCGTCATTCTGCGATCCTTCAGCATAATCACGGCCAGGAATGGGTATGTGTTCTCTCGCAGAGCCTGGGAGACTGGGAAACAGGCACAAACATCACCATAACTGCCCCATCCAGAAGAGTCAGCAAGGGGTGCAGCACAAACACTTTCCATCACCAAGGGCCTAAGAAAGCAGCTTCCACAGCCACTATCTCTTCCAAGGCAGAAAAGGCCTCAGGCTCCATTTTGTCAAACTAAAGCCTATAAATTAGCTAAGGGAGGAAGTGGCTTGGAACATAGAGACTGAGGGGGAAAAAAACAAGCTTTCAAGTAACCAAAAAGGTTCTTTAATTCAAGCAGGAAGGAAGTAAATTGCTCTGAATGTCCATTCAGAATGGGACAAAAAGCCCTGGGTTTAAACCACAGGAAGAGAAACACAGGTCAAGCACAGGGAAACACTTGCTGAGTAAGGATGGCCGGACTCTGGAAGATACTGTCACAGGGAAGATGGCAGAGTGTCCATTCTGGACATTTCTGAACAAAATTAGGTTGTTTCTGCCAGAGGCAGGCTCTGTCTCCAGGCAGGGAACGGAGCAGATCGGGGGCTTTTAAGTTACTGTTCAGCTATGGCTACTGACCACCTCCCTCTTAAAACATGCACGGCACATCACACAACTTGGAGCCGTCGTTACCAGTGGAGCCCTCCAAACTAAATCAGAGCACCCCATGGACTAAATGAAAGGCCACGATCCCTTCCAGCTCTGCTGTCTAGGCTGTGACTCCAAAGCAATAAAATGAAACAGCAATAAGTTAAAGAATGTCTCCTTAGAAAGCCGTTCTTTCAAGGTGTTGATAGCTGGTAGCTGAACTATGAAGCCAAGAATGACCCAGATTTAGTACCAGAAGTCCTGGCCTCTCCTGCCATGAAACAGGAAGGGTCAGAAGCGACACAGGAGGCGTGAACAGAACTCTGGGAAAAGGCTCCGTCTGCAGCAAAACCCTACCAAAATGCTGGCAGGCCAGATATCAACAGCTCTGGAAAGACAGTACTTAAAAGGACCTCACTGTGGGCTTTCAAGGAGACAGAAAGACTGGGTGTGGAGTAAAGATGACTGTCTCGGAAAGGGAAAGAATGCACCTAACAAGTCACTCGGGGCCTCGGGCGTAATATGAGCCAGTGTTAAGGGCACAGCTAGTTAAGATACTTGTTTCTGCACTCAGTTTAGTCCTCAGCACACACCCAACTCCCATTAACAAGGCACTGAAAGCAGCTTGAATGCCCGCAGCAAAGAGCATACAACTAGGACTGTCCAGAAACATATGGAACAGTGGAGGTGAAGAGCAGAAGGTACTTCCCTGGCATCCAAACAGGCCCTCTGAGATATCACATGGAAACCAACAGTTATTTCCCCATGCAATCCTGAAATCTCGTCTGCTTGCACAAAAAACAACAGTGTTTTTCACACACATAGATTTGCCAAAGAGCATTTGGTTTGTTCCAGAGACAGAAGGGGATAGGTAAAGCCCAGGAGGGACACACTCACCTCTGTATCCCTCTGGTTTATTGGTTGAGCAAGCCCAGAATAGCATTCTAGTGTTGATGAGGGTGATCACCTCAGGTACGCACAGTGTATTGCTAGGGGACGAGAAGAGATCGCGTGAATGAAGCTGCATTTAAAGTGCAAAGATAACTATTTGGAAAACTCTCCTACCTACCGGCAGAATTCATCTGTGTCTTGGTGGTCATCTCCATGAAGATAAACCAACAGGAAGCGCAGCTCCCGCTTGGCATCATTCAGTGCCTTGGCATAAGAGCAGAGGAGGTAAAGTTACAGGGTCTCTAGGCAAGGGGAAAGCAGCACCCACAAGACCTGTGTGACACAGCTCAGCAACATCTACCCGGGCCGTTACTCTGCCACTAGCATGGTTTTAATGAAGCAGCAATGGAGGATGAACCTGTCAGACCTTCTGACTAAACCCTCATTTAAGGGGGCTACAATGGTGTTTTCACACTCCTTTCAGGACATAGTTTTGGAGAACACTGAACTCTGAATCAAGCCAGGCAGGCAACTGCACGGATTGACACCCCACACTGCCCGGCTCAGCTGGCAGTGAAGAGCTCTCCTTCATCCCTCAGACTCACAGCAGCCAAGGCTGAGCTTTCCACTCTAGCCTGTACAGGACACAATCTTCAGACCACATCAAATGAAAACACTACCAAGAAAAGATAACTCTAACTCAATAATGCTGCAGACTGCAACAAACCAAACAAAAAAACCAAACAAAACCCCCCCTTTTTGCATCTGCAGTCTCTGGATTCCACCCACCCAAGAGCATTTCTTAACAAGACCACAGGATAAGTGCACAATAGGCTCCCTGTTTTACTGGCACTAGGTTTTAGTAGCCTAACCATTCCGTGGTTATTTAAGTTTAGATTCCAGGCAAGACAGAGGGGCCTAGAAGAGCTGCGGAGGTGGCAAGCTCCATCACTGTGCAGCATGGAGCAGATACAGACTCCACATTCTTCTCTGGCACCCGGGAAGCAGTGCTGATCCAACTGTCTGCTGGGACACACTGCAGGAGGCCCTTCCCTTGGCTAGGCTGAGAGAAGCTGCAGAAGAGGCAGTACCCATTGGGACGTCCCTCTTTTACAGAGAGCACCATCAGCCCAGATCTAACATATGGAACTCTCACCTCCCATAATTTCTTCAGGGGCTCACTCTCTCAATTTTGAGGTCCTGCACCAAGTTCTGGAGTTGCATTATAATACAAGCCCAGTCAGTCAATCACAATTTGGTGAACAGAAGGACAGACTCTGGCATACCACATCAGTTTATAAAAACAAAGGCAGGATTACAAAGAATAGCTGTTGGCTACAGAGCCATACAGACGGTCAAGGAACAGTCAGAGCAGCTTTGCTTTCCAACTTTGCAGGCTTGGCACATCATCAAGCCTGGCAGACACTGGTTTTCCAATACACTTGTTCACTAGCTCTCCATTACCCTGTTAGAGAGTTTGGGGACAAACACTGGGCTTTTAGATGAAAAGTGATTTTGCCATGTAGGCCCTGATACCATCTGGCAAAATCTCTAGTCTCCATCCCCTCAGGATCTATGCACCAATACGTGACACTGACCTGGCTGTAAGTTCCCTGGTAGAAGACAGGGTGTATCCTCCCGTATTTTTCCTCAAACATATGAATAAACGAAAGAATGTCACCCACTGGGTCAGTGACCCGACTACGAGGATCAGGGCGTATAAAACGCAGAGCAAACCTAGGAAGGAAGCAAAGGACGCTGGAAATTCAGCTTACTGACTTTCTGAAGAACAGGTTTTCTTTTCCACAGACAGACACTGGTATTCATAAGGAGGAAAAAAGTCACAGCTGAGACCCTTGAACATTTATAACCACAACCTAAACTGCCACCTGCTCCAGACTGATACCATTGCTACAGAACCCCCCCAGTCAAATATTATCTCATGCCCGGCATCAGCATGTATCTGAATTCTGTGTGATTAACGGTTTCAACTTCCTCTGAAGCATCAGGCATAAACCACACCAACAGTACAAGGTTTGAGGAATTTAGTCAAAGACAGGCCGTTAAAAGCCACACAGTTTTGTCCAGATAACTTTGAAAACTGCATTTCTGCTGTTCCAAGACTAACAATTCTGGAGTCCAAAGAGCTGCAGAAAGAGAACATTACGCTAGGAGTCCAATGAAGACAGAAGAAACAGTCATTCCTCTGAGGCTGAAAAAGCTTAACTGCAAGGCAGGCATCAATGTTTAGTTCTATTGATGAGCAGAAGTTACACCAAACTTTGGAAAAGTCTTTAAGGGGAAAAAAAAAAGTAATACAACAGTGGAAACTGCCAAAACAATGCAGATGGCAGGACTGCTGGACACTTACCACCTTTCAATATTCCCCTTTCTCTCTACTGATGCTGTAAGGAGGCAACATGAACTAGCCCTTCAGGGCAGTAAAGGGAGAAGAGGCAACAGACACCAAAGGGGAAAAAGCAGAGGTGTTTACAGTTTGGGTTTTGACAAGTAACATACAGGGATTAGGGCAGGTTAACCTGCAGCCCAGCCCAATGAGACGTGAGTCTGATCAAGTTATTTGTCTAAGAATACTGGACAGTTTGACACTGTTTTGCATCTCCTTTGCGTGGCACTCAAAACTGTAAAGCCTCGTGGAGTTAGAACTCCAATTAAATATTTCATTTACAGAACTGCAAGATGCTCATTTTCTCTGTGATAAGATTTATTTCTTACTAAACAGTGTAGAAACTTTACAAGGCTACAGATAAAGCCAGCCGAGCAAATAAATGGAAAATCTGCCATTAGACTTAAAGATCCAAGTGACAGAGGTAAAGCCAAATCTAAGCTAGAGTGTGCCTTGATGCAGTCAATACATGAGTCAGCACAAAAAAGTACTCACCTAAATATATCAAGTAATGTGTAATAGGTAAATCGGAATGGAAGCATTATGAAGTAGTAACCCCATCCTAACAGGCCCTGCAATTGCAAACAAAGAATTACAACAGTCTCCACCATAGGAACAGGCCTGCTAAAGCAAAGTGTCCACCAGCATCAAGCACACAGGCACACATGGGGATATCGGTGCTCTGACCACTGCAAAAAAGCTTAGCAATATTTCATGGCTTTGGACACATCGAATCAAATTTAAGCAACTAACACAGTTTATCCAGAAATCAACATAAGACGTCTGGAAACCGGCATCACCAACTATTCAAGCAGCAATGCTTTTGCTCTGCGCTAATTTTCTTAACTGTACAAAGGGATTAACAGCACCGAGTCTTACAGGTGCTCATGCAAATTTGTTTGTGAAACATTAATGCAAGTAATTGATACTGTATTCAAGTCAATATACATTTTAGGGGGTGCTAAAAAGAAAAAAAATATTACCACTCTGCCAAAAGGAGGGGACAGTCCTTTGTTCCAACTGACTGATCAAAAAGCTTTACTATGCCACAGCAAGACATTCTATGACACAAAGAAGCTACTCTCATACTGTGAATCACACCATGGAAAAAATATCCAGAGTAGTAACAGAGGCTGAAGAAATAGCTCTACATTTTGTTTTCAGAAGATACAACATTTGGAAAGGAGATAACAGCATACAGAGAAAACAATTCCTTTCCCTGCTTGCAAGTTCTGTTGTTTAGTCACCCAAGAAGCAGGACAAAATACACTGTAAGATAACTTGCCCTTGGCTGTGGCCTTGAGACAACGTAGCTGTAGATCCTGTGGTCGGCTGTATTGACCTGCAATGGCCGCGATGGAGGAGGATTAAAGACACTTGGGACACCCTCTTGCTCATTCAGTCGGTCCTGTACAGCTGCCTTTGACATAAGAAAGAGCAAAGGGAGGTTTCAGACGTTTAAGGATGGCAGAAAATATCTTTTTTTATACTTTGGACACTAACAGTAGGTATTATTTGCCCACAGCCCCAGAGCGCTGGATAAGCACAACTCATTACAAACTGTAACCACCAATACTCTTTTCTGTATGGAAAGCCTTCTCCATGGAAGCCTGCACACATGCTCTACGGGAAGTTATACAATGTGCCAGTCAAGTGATTGTTCACAGCCATTAACAACTCTGCTGTGTACTTCCGAAGCCAGCTCTCCAGGTGCATCAAGACACTGTTATAAAGAGCTACTAGTGTAAATTCAGGGGTGGACAGATTAAATCATACTGGTAGGGAACCCTCCCCTCCCTGCAGAGTACTGTTTAATGCAGGTACTTGGAAACTGCTACAAATCTTATTTGCAGTGGTACCTCTATGTTCCAGTTGTGCTGCTCCAGTGTGTGACGACATTGGTCCATGGACTCTATGCCAGTCAAGTCCTAAACAAGGAGAATAAAAGCAGATGAGTGCCAGGGAAGTGCTGTATTTTTACTGTTCTTTGCAACACATGAGCACAAACAGGAGTTACCACAACACGCTTTTTTTTTAAAAAGTGCTCTGCTCTCAGTTTAAGAGCAGAGCAACCAGAGCCAACCCAAATCCATAGACACACAGGAGGCCTCAAACAGGCCTTTGCACTCTTCCAGCATTAACCAATTCTCAGCAGTGCCCAAGGTCTGTTACTACAACTGCACTCAGCCTGGTCAAGAGTCTAACATAATATTGCCCACAAGTTTCACTCTGGAAGAATATGCCAGGCCGATGTCCTCAAACGTCACCTCAAAGCATCAAATTAAAAGACAGGCAAAGTATTTCTGAAAACCCAACGTAACCATTACTTCACTCACTACAAGCATAAACAGAGACTAAAATCAAAATGAGCCAGGCACTAATGAAGGTAGAGTTTTCCATCATCACATGGGATTCTATAGGAAAAAAAAAAAAAAAATCCATGTCCAGACAGGACATGAAACAGAAAATAGTCCAAACACACCAGCAGACCTCAAACCCACTGGGCTCTCACATCGATGTTTAGGGAGGCATATTTTAACCCCACGCCGATCAGAACTTCTGCACAAGAGATCAAACAACAGTATTTATTATTACAGGAAGCCACGTCAGCACCTCTTGAATAGAGACAAATCTTTGCCGAAGTGAACATCCCTGTCACTGTGCCACAGAAACACGTCTCCCCACACCACTCGCTGCAAGCTGTTTGAACAGACATTTCAGGGTTGTATACCGCACCTATCATCACAGAGCCAAAGCACGCACTTTCATGGGAAAGCATAAAGCCACAAATGTGCTGCTGCTACCCTTTTAAAAATCCTTTGAATCAGTCAATGAAAGATCATTACAGGTGACACCACTAACAACGCTGGCACTTTTGAAGGAAACTACTGTTATTTTAAAATTAAAAGGAGTAAAAAGGTTTTCTTTTTAATAACAGGGCTACAGAAAGCCAAGAAAACAGTTATACCTTCAGAAACAATTATTTAGCTTGGATACAAGATGGCAGAAGCAATGACAATAATTGTCACAAGCAGTGTAACAAATTCAACATAAAAACGTGCTGGTGGTATAAGGAGACTGTTGAAATATAACGATTTCTCCAGCAAGGTTATTCTTGACAAGAGAACTCCACAGATTCTTAATGCTTCATGTTCTCACCTGGCGGACTTCTCTCCAGACATCTCCCTGGCCAGCTGGTGTAACACTGCTGAGGGCGCACCTCCCTCGGCAGCTCAGGGACTGAGCTGAGAAGCGAAACAGGCTGCTTTCCCACTAGACTGCTACAGGCTGTGACAGGTGGAGCCTGCTGACCTACAGAGGTTGTGTGAGCTGAACTACACAAGAGCCTTGGCCTGTCCTCTGCCTGCTGGTTCCACACACTTTTCTCTGCAGCACCTGAGAAGATCTCAGCCATGCAGGAGTTTGGCAAAGAGCAGGGAACTTTTGCTCCCCATGTCTGTCATACAGCAGAGCACAGCTTTTCTGCAGGAGGCAGCCTACGATGATTGTGAGCACAGAGCAGTGACTTGATATAAATCCTTGTGCGTGGTTTCTATTACAACTTGTGATCCAATCCATTGTTAGCAATCCTATTTAATTCTGCTCGTCATCTCCCCCATTTCTTGTTTCATTTAAAAGCCCCTGAAGCAGTCTTGACAAGCTGATCATTTAAGAATGCACTGAACTGTTTTTTTTACTGGAGAAGGACGGTGCATCTATTCCCTTCCCTTCCCTTCCCCCATTCATACATTCCACATGCTATTTCCACCCGAGCCACACTGCGGACAAATGCCCTATTCAATCTCTGGGCTCAGTTCAAACTTTTGAGCATTTCTTGGCATCTTTTTTATGAAGTCTCCAGAGATCTCTACCTTCTCCCCAATCTACTCGGCAAAAATCATTGTTTCGTTCTGCTGTACAGAACCAGACTGTTCAAAGCTTGCTGACATTAACTGTGTGATTGCAGTCGCTCAGAAAAAAGCACTTCAAGTCACTGCCCAGTGGTGTATAAATATTTATTAAAAAGTAAGTCTGCAACAAGGCTTGCAAGGGAGCACTACAGAAGTGAATTTCATAAAAGAAATGAAGCTCAGTGAACTCAGCTGTTGCTGCCAGAATACCTACCTTTATCACTCAGCTTCATGATTTAGTGTTTTAGTTTAACTATCTTTCTTTAAAGATGTCCTTCACTGAGTAAAATTTAGGTTTTGTATTCTGATTTTTTTTTTTTACCCCAAACTCCTACACACAGTACTTCATTGTCCTTTTAGAAGGGCATCTTAAAAGGCACCTGCAATTTACTCAATTATTTGCTTTTACAAATGGAGTCACAACATGTGTATTTCAAAGTTTTGAAAGTCCTCTGATCACCATTCCTTAACACCCCAGAAATTCTGGTGGTGTTTGCAAAATTTACAAGATTCAGAAACTCATTCACACCTTTGTCTCTAAATGTCTGGATTATCACTCAGCACTAATAACAGGGCTACATGATTGAACATTCCCTCCTTTTTAAATTATGCAAAATGCTTTAGCAGTTTTAGGTCAGAAAGCAGCACCAAAGTAACAGCCATGCAGAACTATCAACAAAGATACAACAAGCACTGAATAACTGCAGCATTTGCAAGACCTACTGAGCTCCACAGACTACAGTCCAGCTAACTTCACCCCTTCTGGACCATCGTTACAGCAACAGGCAGGCTGTTGGTCAGATCTCAGTCTTCTACAACAGCACTTCTCCGTGGATGTGAATCTATGGGTTTTTTTTCTTAGCATCTTAACACAGTTGCTCTCAACACAAAACAGAAGTGACAAAACCACCCCAGCAGCACCATGCCTAGCACTCCTGCCACTCTTCTGATCAACGAAGCTGCACAATTAAACATTCCAGGAAAAAGAAATTGCCTGTGTAAAGGCAGCTTTTAAAACTGAACAGCTTTTTGAATGTTACTTTGACATGCTCTATAAGACAGACACGCTACAGTTCCAGGATGTTCTGGAAGACATGTATGGGTTCAGAACAACTTACACTCAATGTAAGGAACCGCAAGAAGACAGTTCAGCTATCAGTTTAGACGACACTTACTGGTAAACACCGATACTGTTCATTATCACTCCCAACGACCACTTACACTGTTATCTCAGTACCTTCTACTGCCACTGCTTCACCTTAGTCACAGAAACAGATTAGAAACTTGGAACAACACATCATTTCCACTGCACCAGTTATAGCATTTCTGGTGAATCTCATGGCTAGCTGCAAACTGTTTTTATTCACATGCCAGACAAACGAGCATATTCTTAGTATCATTAAGGCTAAGAGAACAAACAGTATCTTCAAGTCAGTCACTGCTAGTTTCCTACTCACTGTAGTCTCTCATTAGCTGCCTCAAAGAGCATATATCTTACACAGACATAGTAAGTAATAAAAAGATAAGGCTCCCCGTAGTTAAAATTAATCCCATTAAACTAGCACCCTCAAACCTTCAAAGAAACTCAGATCCAAGCTCAGGACAGTTGATAATATTCAGAAAACAAAATATTAAGCACCACAAATGCCAGGAAGGTTCAACACTGCCTTCTCAAACACGAAACACTTCTCAGAGTGCTATCCTAAAACATTCTGAAGCTGCTCATGGATATAATTATTTGCATCTCTCACCTTTGAGACTGCTCAGAATGCTAAAATCTTCTCAATACTGAAGTAAGTGGAAAGTGCAATTCCACACTTCAAAGGTAGAAGGAATACCCCTGAGTGGACAAAGGTTGTAAGCCAGACTTATGAAACTGTTCCCTCTGCAGATACACTCGTATGTTCAAACACAGCCTAAGAGATGCAAATCCGCAGAACTGTAACTGGCACTGCTCTTAATTCCCAACCCACTGCCAAATTCCAGAGAATTATGTTTCCAAGGGGTAAAGAACATCTGACTTCAAGGAGCAAAAAAGCCTTTACCAAGAGACTTTCTCTTTGCATATTACAGCAAATGCCTTTGTGAGGGTTTTGATCGATACGCAGTACACTGAGTGGGAAAGATGCCTGGAGTTTCTTGTTTCCTCCTTCCTCTTTAAATTAGGTATGTTTTCAGTCCTGAGCATTTTGTTTTCCCCAGTTGAAGTTAGAGATGGTATTGTGAGTGCTAACTTCTTCCTTTGCGAATAACACTCCATTACTTTACATTAGCATATTATAACATTAGACATCAGCCCAAGTGTAATGGGCACAGATCAATAACAAGCTCCTACAAAAGCTGCTCTGCTGTTTCTTCCATCTCCCAAATGGAACTATATCTCCACAGCTTGCTTAAGCTGTTCACATCAAGTTTCTCTCTACAGATGTCAAGACAGCCAAGTCTTGACAGATGAAAAATTTAGATGTTTTTATTCCTTTACATTAGCCAATGTTTCAGCAGTAAATGGGAGGCTGACAGTCTGCAAGAGTGCTTTGTTGCTTTTATTTCAAGTTTATCCCAATTATCTCTCCATATTGGTACTTTCTTTTTTTTTTTTTTACTCCATTAACCTGCCATAGCAGGGTGGCAGACAATTGTCCTATTCCAGCCCTGTCGGTAGGAAGAGAGCTGCTACTGTCACCATTCTACCAGCAGAGCTGTTTGTATGAGCACTACCAAAACACATCAAGCAAACATCAGTGGAATTAGTGCAAAGCATGTATTTAAACTGTAACCCTGACGGCTTGGGCCACAAATAGGACAGCAGGCATTCATCTCTCTATCCTGGAAGGAGCAATTTCCAGCAGAAGTAAGATAAACAGTGTAGGGCAACATCATCTTCACCCAGAACAGCTGTTTGCTGGGTGAATGGCAGTCTACAGCTCTTGCTCAATGCTTCCCTTCTGGCTCTCCATTTAACTGTAACACTACTGAGGGCCTTCTGCTATTGCTTACCTCGTCTTTGTTATCCCCTCTCCCTTCTTTCCTAGTCCACTCTCCTGCTTTATTCACATTGCAGTGGCATGCCACCTTCTGTAGAAGTACAATGCTCTGCCACCACAGAATATTGTACAAATTACTTATGATGGTGCATCACAACGAAGTGTAAAGTTATCTTTGAAAACACGTAAGCATTCCCTGCAAAGATAGCGGGAATGCCTGAAGGGTCTACAAGCTAACCGTAGCAGTGTTTTGCAGCAATAGCAATGTACGAATTATTTCAGTGAGACTTAGCCATCCTTTCCAAACAGCAAATGCTATTTAACAGAGTCCAGCTAAAGGAAACAAGAAAAAAAAAAAATCTTTTCCAGGTGGACTACTTACTCTGTCTCATTTCAAAGAAACAAGCAGGACTGCACACCTGAGCCCCTTTCAGCCAGGTGTGAAGTACCAAAGGAGAAGGACTCACCAGTGAAGTCTGTCACTGGCCCAGCCCTGGTGAAAAGCTCATCCCATATACCCCAGGGGACAGAATAATGAGAGGATCCTGGTATCAAAGCCTTCTGGACTACAGCTTTCACACCAAGCTCTGGACAGTAGCTGTCTTTAACTGAAAAATTTCTCCCCTTTATAGTCTAAGGAGCATTTCCCTCCACTTCACACCAGGGCTCAACAGGAAGCTGGACTAAAACCTGAATCCCTCCTTCTGACTCCTACTCCTACTCCTTCCCCTCCAGCCCCCAGCCTGCTGTCCATGGCAACACCAGGTAGCATTAGGAAACAGGATTATTTAGTTTCACAGCTGCCCACAGGGTTTTGAAAATAGCAACAGGGACACTAATGAATGCAGCTGGTCCTATCTGTCCAGATTCAGTAGATTAATAGGTACTACAATATCTTACAGCAAGAGAATGGGAGCTGCAGGACAGCTTTTGCACATATATATGTGCAGCATAAGGCAATGGCTTAAACCTCATATACTTACCAGGGAAATGGCAGCACAGGGAAAGCAATTGTTAACATTTCTCTGCTTCCTTTGTCTGTAAGTTAAGGCTGCCCAACCAGCTTAATTTGCAATAAAGATTTAGAGGGCATATCTGTAAAAAAAGTTTCCTCAACATACTGCAGTGTTTCTCTGTGACTGTAGCTATAATTACTTCAGGAAGTTGTTGAATCCCCCAGCTCAGAGGTAAAAGCTTGGCAAATATGTGTCTGTAACAATGAGGAACACCTGCACCTATCTCAGCTATGGAAGGCAGGGCTGGATGCCTCTGAAGTCCCTTTAAGCCCTATAATTCTACCCTTACATCACACCAAAAAATGCAAAGCACAGTCTTAAAAAAAATTAATATGAAGCAACAAAATCAGACAACACACTCTTGAAAGTAAATATCCTATTTGTAGAAGAACTCTGCAATCCAAGGAACACCACATGATGCCCTACAATTCAGAAACAAACCCAAGACACCTGAAGATAATCTTCATTGGCCAGCGTGTTTAATTACTTCTCACTGAGCAGCTCTTTCAACTCCACAGCACTGTTTTCTCCCCAACAAGCCACACCTGCACATTTTTTTTTTAATTATTCAACTGCTGCACAGCCCCAAGGCCCTGGCAAACCAAAGGTTAAGTAACCCAGCCCATGTTATGCAGCAGACAGCAAGATTAGATCATTACAATCCCCAGTGGCCTTCCCCCAGTAGGCATTACCAAACAATGAGGGTTAGAAACAATTTTCTGAGAAACCACATTCCATAGAAACCCACTGGCTAACGCTCCCAAGACACCAGGAAAGGTTCTCCCATTCACCGCTAACGACAAGAAGGAGAATTTTTCAGACTACCTAATTAAAATGGCCGGGACTTACCGAGGAGTTTTTCCCGTACGGAGGTAATGAGGTTTATTCAGCAGTCACTTCCTGCCTCTCCAATTAGCGATGACAGAACACCATTCCTAATGAAGCGCTCGGGGCACGCATAGCACCGACCGGCCCCTTAGCGAGGCCCCAGCCCGGGAGAGCCCGAAGCCCAAGCCCCACACAGGAGCTTCACTCGCCCCCGCGGGGAGCGCCCTTGCCCCCGCCGGGACCGGGACCACGGGACTCTCTCCTCTTGCCCTCCACTCCGGCCCGGCACCCCCGGGCCCGCTCCAGGCGAGGCCTGTCCCGGCTCTCCGTGAGCCCCGTACCCTCCGGCCCGGCGCAGGCCGGTAGGACCCTAGGGCCGGCGGGGCGAGCCCAGCCCAGCCCGTTCCTTGCCCGCGCGCCGCCTCCTCCGCTCCCGCCGGCCGGCACGGGTCCCCCTCGACGCGGCACCTGGAACTGCAGCAGCTTCTCGGTCTGCTCCGCCGTCAGCTCCCGCTCCTCAGGCGCCGCCATTTTGCTGCCGCCTCTGACCCGCCGCTCCGTCACTCTCCGGAACTGACGTCTCCCACCCGCACTTCCGCCCCGGCTCCAGGGCGCGCGCGCAGGCGAGGCGCCGCTACGAAGCCAATGGCCGTTTATCGGCCGCAACCGGAAATGTTCGACCGCGTTCCGGAGAAAGCCGAAGTGCTCTCGGACCTATCCGGAAATGCCCGAATCTCATGAACGGGGCTCGCCGCTCTCGGGTGTTTCCGATGGGCTCACGAAGAGTTCCGAAGTGTGCTGAAAGCCGTTCGGACGTTTCCGGAGCTGGCCGGGGGCGGGGGTGGCTGCCTTTGGTTGTGGGAGCGGGCCCCGCGAGGGGGGGGCCCGCAGCCCGGGGCGGGCCGCGGCAGGAGGGGGGACGTGGGCCGGAGCCCCTCGGGAGCGGGTTGGGCTGCCCGTCACCGGGGCGGCCTGTCCGCCACCGGGTGGGTCCTGCCCGGACACCTCCCGTCCCACCGGCTCGCCCGTCCACCGGCGGCGGCTCCACCCAAGATGGCGGCCGCAGCGGGCGCCAGCCAAGATGGTGGCTCTAAGGGGCGGCCCGCTCGCGCCCCGGAGAGCTACGAGTGCGCGCGTGGGTGGGGACGGTGCCCGGGACCACGGGCCTGCGAGCCCGGGGGGAGGCGGCTGAGCAGCTCCGGCCCCCCATGCCCGCGGTGGGGCTGCGCCCGGCCCGCACTGGCTCCGGCCGGCAGCAGCAATGCGGGAAGCGGGCTGCGGATCTACGCCGGCCAGCGGCCTGGCGATGCGCCGGAAGGCGGGGAAACAGGACGCGCCCGGCGGCACCGCCCCGCCGCTGATGTCAGCGCG
>VYZW01066666.1:0-13197 GCA_013401315.1 Balaeniceps rex
AGCCTCAGGCACCCATAAGTTGTTTTCCTGCTGCTTCCAGCATGACCACAGGGCCCTGTCTTCCTCCCATGGCTGGAAAGGCTCCAGGCGGCTCCCAAGTGCCAGGAAGAGGGTGGGCGGCCATGGGACGCCGTACCAGTGTCCCTGAGCCCTGGGAGGACGAGGCCAGGCCCCAGCAAGGGCAGAGCATTGTGGCCAAGCCAACACTCTGCGCCTCATCGCTCCACTTCGAGGTTTCCCGGGCAGTTCCTACGGTCTCCTCCACTGCGATTTGCAAGTGCCCAGACCAGGAGAACAGCCCGGAGCCCAGTTTCCCAGCCCCAGACATGTTGGGTGACCCCCATCGCCACCCGAGGAGATGGCCTTGCATTTCCACTGCAAGGTGATGCTACGGGGGCTGACGGGCTCGTCAAGCCGTGGGTAAGGGGGGTCTTCAGCCCCTCTGAGCTGCCCAAACCCCAAAATGCAGCAGCACCAGCCGGAGGACGGTCCCACCTGGGCCACGCAGCAGACATCGGCCTCCACCTTCCGCAGCTCGGCCGCCTGCAGGTCCAGCAGCCGGAGGAAGGCGGTGGCCAGGCTGCTGACCTGGTACGTGACGCTGGCCAGGGACTGCGTGCTCAGCGCCATCGTCTCCTCCAGCGCCTTCCGCTTGTCGCTCGCCTGGAGGGGGAAACCCAGCCAGTGGGACACGGCACCCCGTGCAGCCACCGCCGCCCTCCATCTTCATGCTGGAGTCACACGGTAGCAAAGATGCTTCCTTCTGCTTTCCAAATGCATCAGACTTCCTCCGGCTCCGCCGGCGGGACACACGGACACCCGTCAGGCAGCGGCGCTTGGCTTTTCCGGCACTAGGGATTCACCGTGATCCCTCCCCGGCATGCTGCCGTTTCGGCAGGTGCTGGAGCCGAGTGCCTGGCTCAGCCTCCCGTCACCCTTGGGGACAGCCAGCCATGTCACCAGCCGGCTACGTGTGGGACAGACAGCCATGCCACCAGCCAGCTACGTGTGGGACAGACGGCCGTCCCACCAGCCGTGCTGGGGACGGCATCCCAGTTCTTTGAATAGTTCAGCACGTTTCCCCTTCAGCTCCGCTCCAGTGGGTCCAACCCCTTGGGAGCAGCCCTGGGGTCCGGCTCGAGCCAGCGAGGCCACTGACACGGGCTCTGCAAAGGGACCCCTCCGGCCAGGACGCCCTCCCCAGCAAGCAGGGCCAGAACAAGCCTTTTCCCTCCTATTTCATCCCAAAAGCTCCTGCCCCTGCCACTTCCCTCGGGGGGGCCAGGCAGGGATGAGGAAGAGGAGGGAAGCTGACAGCAGCAGAGCTTCACGCTCGCTCTGCGTGTGCCGGCACCCAGCTCGCCTCTGCCCTGCCAGGAGGCACCTCCGAAACCCCGGGGACAGCCTGGGGACAGCCCAGGCGGGGCTGGTGTCCCTGCTCCCCTGCCAGGGCTTCTCCGGAGGCACCAAACTGCCGCAGGACTGTCCCTTCACCCCAAACCCTGAGAGCTGAGCAGAAAAGCTGCTGGCGAGCAAGAGGGGAAACCGAGGCACGAGAGAAAAAAATACAAACAGCAGCATGCACGGTAGGAAGCTAACAGGGATGCTCGGGCTCCCGTCTCCAGGGGCAGAGCCTTCGCCGGCACCCACCAGCCGCCCCTCCGGGACCACCATCTCACCAGGGCTCCCGCTGCCTCCAGCATCACACCCAGCGCCAAAGCCGCAGCTCGCCCCGCCATGTCCCCAGCTGTCCCCGTCCCCCTCACCTGCAGGTAGTTGCTCTCGCAGTAGTCGGCGACCCGGTGGAGGTTGCAGTGGTGCTCGCGCAGGAGCTGCCGGCCCGCCGGGATGTCGCGCTGCTGCAGCTGCTCCAGCTCCGACATGGTGCCGGCCTCGGCTCCCACTTCCTCCCCGGCCGCCTCAGCGCCGCGTTTTGAAGCTCGTGGCGGTGCTGACGCAGGGCCTGCAGGCGCCGCGTGTCCCCGTCCCCCCGAGGGACGCCCCGCAGGCATGGACCCTGCCCCAGCCACCCTCACATCGTGGCTCTCAAGAGAGCCGGGGGCAGCGAGGAAAGGTGGGGGGCCAGCGCAGAGGAAGCCAGCGTGGCCCCAACCCCACGGGGGGCGCGCTGGGGGGCAGCCCCCCACCGCAGCTGGTGGTCACCCCACCGGGGCCGGGGATGAGAGGGGCCGCCGTGGTGAAGGATGTGAGTCACGGAGGATCTGGCAGTGCAGGGTGTGGGTAAGCGACAGAAAAAGATCCCGACCCCCATCTCTGCCACCCACGCCCACCCTCCACGAGCCTCTGCCGCCCTCCCGGTAGGTGCGGGGCTGAGCCTGGCTTGGTGGCATCCAGGGAGGGTGATTCCCTTCCCTTTGCCTTTATCAGCCAGGTAAGGGACACAGCCCAGGGCAGCGCATTGACTGCCAGGTCCTCCTCCCTGGAAAAGCCCCGTGCACCCTGCACGGCATCACCTCGGTCACCCGGACCTCGCTCAGCCCAGGGCACAGAGGGATGTGACAAGTGACCCCGCCGAGGCGCCCGTCCTCCCCTCGCCCAGGACGGCGCGTCCTTCTCCGTGCTTCACGAACAACGTTTCACATCCCCACGGGTGAGGCTGTGTTGAGGGCAGGAAATTCCCACTTCACCCGTGCTGGGAAATTCCCCTCCACCCTCTCCTCCTCCTCCTCCTCCTCCTCCTCCTCCTCCCCCCGCACTTGGCTGAAGGGCCACTAGATGGTGGTAGGTACCTGCTGACTGCAGCCTTCCCGGGGAGGGTGCCCAAACCCCCTGGGCTGCGCCGGAGCAGCCCCCCGGCACCCACCAGCCCTCGGCCGGCAGCGGCTGGGACGCTGGGTGCCGAAGCGGGAGCATCGCCCGCGGGGGGAGCCCAGGCATCGGCCAAACGGCTGCTCCCAAGCGCAGATGTGTGGAGGTCAGGTACAACCGGGGGACCCCGGGGGACCCCTCAGGCATGCAGGGGGCTGCGGGGACACAGCCGAACCCGTCCCGGCGCCCACTGCCTCGCCAGGCTCCCGCACGTGGCCTCGCTCGTACCGGCGAAGGCAGCGCCGCGCCGGGCATGTCTTTGGTGTGGAGGGTGGGTTTGGGGTGCCCAGAGCTCAGCTTGGCAGGGCACAAGCTCGTCTCAAATCCCCCCGGTGTTCCCGACCTGCTCTTCCAGCCCCGGCTTTCCGCAGCGTGCGGGACCCTGAGCAGCCACGGGAGCCTGTGCCGGGGCGGCAGGGATCTGTGCACCCAGAGGGAGAAACGCTCCCTCTGCTCTGCCCCCCGGCACGATGCTCAGCCCTCCCCTGCCTCCATTTCCCCATCCGTGAGCATCTCGCCCAGGACCAGCTCATTTCTGAGGCAGCTGCAGGGCTCAGTATCCACCTCTCCATCATCATTCCTGGGAGCCCTTTGGGATCCTGGCAGGGAGGAACCGGAGCTCTTGCCCAGGCCGATGCTCCGGTGCAAAAAGGACCAGGGCTTGGGACTGCCTGGAGGCATCGGCCCCAGCCCTACGTGTGGGAAACGGCCTGGCTGGCTGCACCCCATTAGCGTTCATGGTGCTCAAGCACCAGGAGGCCTCATCCTGCCCCAGATCCACTGACCCGCCCAGGGTTCCAGAGCTGAGACCTTCACGCTGTGCTTGGGGAGATGGGATCGGAGAGGGAGATGGGAGCAGGATGCTTTGGCCAAGCAGGGGCTGCTCCAGCCCCGGGTCAGAGCAGGGGCCCCCCGTCGTGGCACGCTGCGGTGGGGGGAAGCACCATGGTTTGTTTGCACAGACTTGAGAGACAGCCGTTCCGGGGAGGGGGCTGAGGATGCGCTGTCTAGAGAGCTTGGCCTGCTTCCAAGCAGCGAGGCTGTTTTTCTGGCAGGCGTTGAGGAGAGAGATGTGCCAGGCTGCGAGGGCGCGGGGAGGGGGCCGCGCCGTCCTCGCCTGCTCCGGGTGGGGAAGGTTACCTTGAGCGGCTCTGCGTGCCCCCCGTGTCCCTGACCCCACACAGGTGACGGGGTTGCGGCTCTGTGCCCTGAGCCGACTCACCGGCTGCCGTAACCCCCCGGCATGGCATTTGCTGGCAGCTGTCAGGCCACCGAGGGGCTGAGCCAGCCCCACACGTGGTGGAGGGGACCGTCACCCCCCCCAGGGCCATTGCCCTCAGTCTCTGCAGCAAAGCAGCCCTGCACGGTGCCACCCAGGCGGGACCCCCACCCCCGGGGGCTCTCTGCAGCGCTGGGGGCACCGGTGCCCTGCGAGCAGGAGCAGGGCTGCTCCCCGCTCCATGGCCAGGTCTGCCTCTGAGTCACTGTTTTCCCCGACAGCTTTGCAAAGCTGATCAACACCACTAAAAATAATTTCCGCCTGGCTCTGAAAGGCAGCCAGCAGCGGGGGCTGCAGCCCTGAGTGGGGGGGAAGGATGGGCACCTCCCTGCGAGGAGGCAGGAGAGGGGCTGGAGCCCTCGCCCCAGCAGCCCCACAGGCACGGCTGAGCCCCACGGGCTGCCCTTTCCAAAGCCGCCTTCAGAGGGAAGCCCCGGGGCCGGCTGGCTCCTGGCAAGGCCTCAAGCGAAGGATGCGGCAGTGCCAGGCCGAGCTCGCAGTGCGAACCACGCCGGGGGAGCGCAGGGAGCCGGGGGCAGGATACGGCCCCGGCCGAGGGCACGTTGCCTGCGTGAGGCTGCGCACAGGCGAAGGCCACGTGTGGGCGAGGGCACGCGTGGGCACAGGAGCGGGTCCGTGGGCACAGCTGGCCTCACAGCTGCGCCATTTGGAGCCGCACACTCATGAATATGTATGAATATGCATGAGGGGGGGCAGCCAATGGCAGCGGCGCTCCAGCGCATCAGCAGCTGCCAGCCTTCGCAATGAACTTCTCCTGACATTTCGGCTGCGCCTCGACGGGTTTCCAACCCTCCCTCCCCCTCCCCGATGTGCCCTGGCCCCCACGTGGGGCCGAGACCCCCCCACAGCCAGGCCCAGCACTCCAAAACCTGCTTCGGGGCCAAGGTGGGACCCCTCAGCCCTGCCTGTCCCCTGCCACCACCCATGCTGGCCCCAGGGACCTCTCTGCTGCCCGGGGCAGGGTCAGCCCCGATGGTTTCAGCAGCTCCAGCCCCGTGGCGAGAGGTGCAATAACCCCCTCTTTTCCCTAAAGCCATCCATCTGCAATTAGCTCGGCCTGGGCTCAGCTCCCTCCACCCACGCAGCGAGGACAGACATTGCCAGCAACCAGTAAGTCTCTTCTACTTCATTTTTATTTTAAGTCAGAGCACGTCGGCTCTGCCTTCACCAGTGCTGAGGGTGGGAGGAAAAGGTGCAGGAGAGCACAGGGAGAGGCATCAAGAGTAGCCAGAGCCCAAGTGCTGCCGGACACCGACTCCAAGGCAGCTACACGCTCCTTCTTGCCGAGCAAACTAGATCCTGGCTGTGAGGCCCCCCATTCCCCGCTGTGCCCGGCCATCAGGAGCCCATCTGGAAGGGGCATCCCCGCAAAAGGAGACAAACTGCCCCCTGTCTACCTCCCCACCGACTTCTTCCCCTGCCCCACGCTCCCCAGGGAGAAGCTCATCTCTGTTCGTCCCAGCTGGAGGCAGCCTGCGGGGCGAGCTGTGCCAGGAGGCCCCAGGTGTGGATATGGTATCTGCACCCCACGGGTGGGCTCCGGCTCTGCGCAGCTGAGACCACCCTCCCCAGGAGCTGCACAGCGCGGCTATTACCGGGGAAATGCAGCCTCCCCTGCGCAGGAGGAGCACGGGGGACTAAAGCGAAGAGACCCGCTGGGCAGTGGCCAGCCGCTGCTCCCAGCCTGCGGCTCCACCAAGGAAAGCCTTCCTCCATCGTGCTGGATGTGAGACAGCGCATCCCAACCCGCCCCGGGCCAGGGACGTGCCAAGAACACGGAACCTCGCTGGCACTGCCACCTAACTAAGCCCTGCTACTGCTCCAGTCAGAGAGCAAAGGCCATGGGAACAACAAACACAGGTTTCACTAACCATTAGATCTCTTCTCCAAAGAGAAGAGCGAAACGAACACACTGCCTGGGACATCAAGGACAGTCGAGAGTCAGCAGGGAGAGAGCACGTGAGCCCCAGACACCGCAGAGCTGAGGACAAGGCCATGTTCCCAGTGCAGCCCCAGTCCCACCAGCCTGGACATCCCTCTGGCTCAGCAGCGGTCCCTCTTCCAGTGAGGGCTGCAGGTCCTGGGGAAAGCAGGCGAGGTCACTAGAGCCGTTTACTGCATCTCACGCCATCCGCCCAAGGGCTCAGCTGGCTCATCCGGACTGTCCGAGTGGGCGTCATCCATGCCGAAATCACTCCAGTGCGGGAAGGTCTCTAGGCAGCTCGGACCCTGCAGGCTTCCCAGACCGGCACAGCTGGAAAGAGAGAGCAGGTCAGAGCAGAGAAGGGATCCGGGGAAGACGCAGGGCCCAAGGTGCCTGCGCGTCTCCACGTCAACCGCTGCCTCCTTGGCGCAACCCCTTCTGCGCAGCAGCGGCTGCTTCCCCTCTGCACAGCCCCAGCACAGCCCTCAGCGTCCAGCCAGCTCAGCCACAGAAGCAGCCACTCGCCCTCGCACTCAAGCCCGGAGCAGGAAAGGGGGGAGGCTGCCACCAGCGAGAGGCAGACGGTGCTGGCAGCTGAGAGGGACGCAGGAAGCCACGCTGCCTGAGTACCTACCCATTAGCCTGGGCTGCTGCGCTCCCTCAAACCCCTTCCTTAAACCAGAAGGGCTCTATTTAAAAACAGGTCTCTCGCTGGAGTGCAGACACCTCTTTCTTCCTGCTGTTTGAAAACCGAGATGAAGAAACACGGGCACTGGCTGGTGCAGAAGGGCAGACACGGCCTCCTGCTTAGCAGGTAAATACCTCATTCGAGGGGCAGGGGGACCCAGAGCATCTCTGCCAGGCACAGCGGGCTGCCAGCAGCACAGCCAGGGACCCCGTGCCTGCCGCAGGACTCAAAACAACGCAGGTGATGTCTGTGCTTGTTCAGCTTCTTGCAGGGAGCTGCAGCAGTGGCAAATTGAGGATGCCCTCCTCTCCCACCAGGTCAGCTGCCGCCCCAGGTGCGGAAAACCCTCGACTGGCTGCAGGGGGGGCAGCCACTCCACAGGGAGATGCCCGATTAATTCCCCAGCATACAGCAAGCACTCTGAAGCTCTGATGGGCATGAGGAATTGCAGAACCCACTCACGCTGCGAGGACGAAAGCAAGACGCACAGAAAGCCTGAGTTTTGAAAGCCTCCAAAGGCTCCTCACTCCCCAGAGATTAAGGGAGGAAAGCAGCTGAAGACCTTTGTAAATCTCAGCTTAAGTTCTTCTGAGAGACTCGAGCTCTTTTCTGCTAAGCCTCGGCTGCTGCCAGGACAGGTCACCCTCCCGGGCAGCCTGGGGGCAGCACAGGAGGCTGCTGGTGACAGCCCAAGATGTGCAGCTCCCATCGCCTGACCCCCAGGAATCCTGCCCGTTCGGTGTGCAGGGCTGGGGAACACACGCTCAACTTCATTCCCTCAAACAACTGTAGCAAGGATGGGACAAGGAAATTCAAAAGCATTCAGAGGTCTCTACAAAGCCTGGCAGCTCCTCTTATTTCGCAGCAGAGGCTGTTTGCTGCTGGTGAAAGCCCCTTGCACAGGCACCAACCATTCCAAATCAGGCTGTAGCCAGACCCACAGCTGCACGCACGGACAAGGGGAGGTGCAGACAGCAAGTCACCAGCTGCCTCAAAGCACTGCTGGTAGCCAGGCCTGCGCCAGCCAGCACAGAGCAGCTCCAGGCACAGCAAGGGAGCCAGGGGATGCCCCGCTGGCAGCACCCCCGGGCCAGTCCTTCCCTGCCTGCGTTACCTGCCGCGCAGGTCCCCTCCCGGCAGCAGCATGGGGCGGCTCTCTTCCTCCTGCACCCAGCCGCAGTTGGACATGGCGTAGTGCAGGATGGCTTCTGTCACTGTCTGCGAGCCCTGGCCTTGCACGCACGCCTCTATCTCGGGGACCGAGAGCTGGCTCTGCAGGAAAAGGTGCAGCCGGCTGTCGGAGAGGAGGACCACGTTCTGCACAACCCTGTGCACAGAGAGAGGAGAGTGAGTGAGGCAGGCGCCCAGGAGCACAGAGCACACCGGGCCCTGCCCCACCAACGGCTCACGTGCCCCATAGCACCAGGGTGACCATCAGCAGCTCTACTGCCACCTCACAGCCAGCATCTTCTAAGCAAGACTGGAGCAGTGTGTCCTCTCCCTCCAGCCAGCCCTCACAAATGCTCCACTCACTTCTCCAGGAACTGCTGCAGCCCCTGTCTCCGCTTCTCGATGAACTCATCCGTGCTGCCCACGAAGAAGGTGGATTTCCCGGGCAGCTCTGGGACAGGCCTGCAGGCACAGAGCAGAGGCAGCAGTTCAGGGTCAGATCACCCCAGCACCAGAGCAAGGAGACACAGGGGCACCGTGGCAGCAGCAGCCAGGACCCTGCTTTGTGCAGAGCTGGATCCCAGGAGCTCAGGTATCCCGTGTTCGTGTCTGGGGTTTCTATCCACATCTGTTCTGAGTTCACATGGGTCTCCCAGGGCAATGGGAAATGGTGCCTGGCTGTGAGAGAGGGAGAGGAAGGAGATCAAGGCATGCTTACACCAAGCCAGCATTCTTCTGGAGCTGCCTCCTCAGCCACACGAATTCACGGTACCGGCGCCGCACGCATGAGGTCTTGGCAGTAAAGGCCTTGCTGTTGGTCTGCAAAAAAAAAAAAAAAACCACCATGGAAATAATCCACGTGATTGAGGGGCAGCAAGGCAGAGGAGGGCAGGATCTCGCCTGCACAGACCCCTGAGCTCCGTGACTAAGGGCTCCCCTTGAAGCACTGGGCTTTGGGGAGCGTTGGGGGAGCTGAAAGTGCCTAGAAAACCTAGGCAGGCTCCAGGGGAGAAGTCGGGTCTCAGACCCGCACAGAGACAGCGGAGAAGGAGGGATGGGGCTGCTGAGGGTTCCCCCCTCATGGCTCCTTCCATCCCCACTCAGCACAGCCAGACACGGCCGGACAGCTCCCCTCATCAGCCTCACGTATGGCACGACCGAGCCCTGCAGCTCACCCCTCTCCCTCAGCCGCAACTCACATGGAGGAAGATTTTATAATCCACATAAGAGTTCCAGGAGCCTTCGTTCTGCACCCGGGGGTCCTGAACACGCACCGTGGTCAGCTCCTACGGCACAAACACTGCCTGAGCGTGGGGAGGCAGTGCTCACCGCCCCGCGCCAGCGTCACCCCCCTCGCAGGGCTCAGAGGGGCTCCCGGGGACAGGTACCCACGACCACTCCAGCTTGTCCGGCCATCCTGCCCCAGGGGCAGCGCAGACACCTCCAGCCTTTCCCATCCTTGCCACCAGCTGCCCCTCAGCTCTGCCCCACGGACGCTGCCCAGCGTTCAGCACCTCTCACCCCTCGACACAGCGCTCAGCCAAGACCACCCGCTCCAGCACTGCCAACCCCCAGCCAGGAACAGACAAAACCCATGTAGGAAAGGGTCTTACTTCCTCCCGGTTCTCCAACATCCTAGAGGCAGAGCCCAGCGGGAAACATCTGTATGGAGAAAAAAGGATTTAGCAAGACAAGATCAACACATCAGGGTCTCCCATGTACTCTGCATCCCCCCAGGCACCTCACACCCCTGTCCTGTCCAGCCCTCCCTGATCCTCGCCCCTCAGTTGCCACGAAATAAAGAGGGTGCATTCAAATCCAGCAGCCCACAGGGGAGAGAGCATCCAGGATTAATCTCCCACGTGCTCCTGAGGCAACGTGGCCTGTTGGGCTCTCGCTGGGGTGTGCTGAAGAGTGCGCCGTGACCACAGCCGGAGCCTGCGGCACCTCTTTTCTCCACGGCTCGTCTTCGGGTCACCTCTGCCCACAGAGAGGCACTGGGATCCTGCAGCCTTCTGGAACAGCGCTCAAAAATCCCTGGATCACAGAGGTGAGCAGGGCTCCCGGCTCCGGTGCGCTGTAACCATCCGACGACGGGATGGGGCAGCCAGCTGCTCCTGCGGGGCAGCCAGCTGCTCCTGCCGAGCTGCCTGCCCTCCTCTCCCACAGCACATCCCTGCTCCTGGGCAGATAACGGGGTCTCTGGGAGAGCTGGACACAGCTCCAGGAGAGCTTTTCCCCCAGTGTAACTCCCGTTAGCCAGGAACAGCCTCCTTGTTGCACAGCACCGAGACCCCAGGTCCCCAGTTTGCTCCTGCAGAGCCAGAACTGGCAATGCAGGAGGGAGGGAGGGTGGAAAAGCCCGGCCCACTCCCTGCATGGGCAGGTTTGCGCTGAAATGCCAGCGGAGCTGGTTCGGCTGGGGAGGAGAAAACCCTGCTTTTATCAGTTTCCTTCTCCTACAGGCCTCCCTCGCTGCCTGCCCAGCACGGGCTCGGCTGGGCCGTCCGAGCAGGGGACGCAGCCAGCCCACACCAGGACCCCGCTGCCCCTCGCCAGAGGAAACCTGCTTTTCTCCTGCGTAGATCAGACCCGTTCCCCAGCTGCCACCTCAGCAAGTCTCCCATTAGCACCAGACGCAGATACGCTGTTTCTCTCCACCTCTTTCACAAGTCACCTGAATGAGCAGCAAACTTGGTACCAGATTTCCCCACCCGGCTAGGCTTCGTGTCTGCATTGCGACCGCTCTCCCTTGTGCCGCTCCGTAACCCCCCCTTCCCCTTCTCCCAGTGGGAACTGGGGAGCCAACGAGCATTGGTGAAGCCCTCAGGGAGCCGCAGAGGTGCCTGGTGCCCCCCGTGCTGCCCAGCTTTCCTGGCTCAGCTGCGCCGCGAGCTGCTCGCACGCTCCCATCACACCAGCCGCTTCCTCCGCCACATCCCTCCAGCGCTCCCAGGTCCTGCTGGACCGTGTCAGCTAATTTGCTGCACCATTACGTGCTCCTGCAGTAATTCCTGTTCTGCAACAACACCATGAACACAGTGCCAGGGCTCGGAGGAAGGGGGGGGACAGCGAGATAACCTCCCCAGACCCAATAAATGCACGGTCCAGCCAGTGAAAACCCTCTGAGACAGTGTGTGTGTCCCGCAGACACGCTGTGCAGACACAGACCAGGAATACTCGTCAGGGGGAGCTGGAAGACCAAGCCTGTCCCGTGTCCTGGTTTCACCTCCTCTGAGGGACTATTTGCAAGGGTTTTGGAGCCCCTGGGATGAGCCAAGGGACGCGGCTGCCCGATCGCAGAGGCGAAGCAACCCTTCACCTGTTCCCCATTCCTGGAGTCTTGCCTTTTAGGCCATGAGAGCTGCCAAGTGCCAGGCAGCGCTGGAAACCCAGTCTTTATTTATAAGCTCAGATGTGAAGCAAAGCTCTTCTGAAGACAGAGCTAATTTTAGCTGGGACGAGGGGAGGGGTTGAGCCACAAACCACGCTTTAAAAATCTGGCTCCACCGGTTTGCAGGTACTTTCTGCAAGACTTCAGCCATCCGATTCCACCCGGAGAGCACAGAAAGCATTAACAACAGTAGAGAACAGTTTCGGGATAGACAGCAAGAGACCCAGGCCCGCTCTGAGATGTCTCCGAGTAATTGAACTCTCGCTGGAGTTGGGTCAGGCTGCTGCTGTTTCCAATTTAAGCTGTAAGGGGGAGGGAGAGGGGAACCTACAAAAAAAAACCAACCCACGCTTCAGCGCACATGATTCTTCCCTTGGGGAAGGAGGGGAACGAAGGAGCCAAATGTGACATGAGTCACTTTGCTCGGTGTGGTAATGGGAGAGCTCCGATCCTCCCCCGTGCTGGGGGCTCCCAGCCAGAACCAGTTCAGCAGTAGAACTTGACCATTATGTTCCCCGGCCTCCCCAGGGGACGCTGCCGCCGTCCCATTGCTTTTAAAGCTCCTCGCTCTGCCTAACAGCCCTGCCTAGATTAAAAATGCAGGAGGGAGAAGAGAGAGACTCAGAAATTGCCTAATGGAACAGCGGAGGGTTGCCAGGAAGAGGAATTTAATTTCCCAGCTACTGAAAGGGTGCTCC
The DNA here is from genome assembly GCA_013401315.1 of Balaeniceps rex. Taxonomy (NCBI): domain Eukaryota; kingdom Metazoa; phylum Chordata; class Aves; order Pelecaniformes; family Balaenicipitidae; genus Balaeniceps; species Balaeniceps rex. The sequence continues at coordinate 12,004 of VYZW01066666.1, forward strand.
GAAGAGCACAGACCCGGGGGGGTGGGAGACAGCTCTCTGCAGTCAGCGAGGAGGCAGAGAGCCTGCGGGGAAAAGCGAGATCAGAGAGTCCGAGCGCTCACGTCTTTTACCTGTACTTTCATCCAGAGTTGTACCAAGAAACACATAATCTTATTTACGCTTTATTTGGAGTTAATTGATCTTAACTTGATAAATGAACTTAAACCCAATGGAGAAGGCAGCTCTGAGTTAGCTTTAAACAGTTACACCAAATCCTCTTTCAGGGCTTTTGCTTAAAGCCTCAGTTTAAGGGGCCCTGGGATACGTGGTTTGGGTTTGGTTTAATCTTCCTCCAATTTGCATTTCAGTGTTTCCAGGGCTCACACTTTCAATGTCTTCTAGCTAGAAGGACGCCACAGGTGGAAGCCACACAGAAACGCCCTACATCCGTGCTCCTGGAGCCTCACGACTTTCACCTGCCCAGGATGCGGCCGTCTGGGTATTTAACGAGCCACAGACACGGTGCAACTCCAGGTGGATTGCCTCCCCCAGCCCTGTACTCACACTGCTGACAAAGAAAGTGTTAGCTTTTCTCTCCCGCTTGCTATTTTTTATCTTCCTTGCCGAGTCAGACACATCCTCAGCAGCAGTCTCTACCCCCCCGTAACAGCAGGACCTGCATCAAATACTCTCTCCTAACCAGCACACACCAGTGACAGTTTAGCCCAGCTCAGAGCTCCCTCCCCCACTTCTGTTCCCTACCCAGCTCCAGGCTGGCCGAAGCTTCGGTCCATCCGCACAGGCACAGCACTGCTCCAGGCGACCTCCAGCCACACAAGAGTCTATGAGTTTTGAGGAAAGCCTCACAGAGGAGCTCCACAACAGGAAAAAAAGGGAACGAGTCCCACTTGTTTCTGCTTTTGCTTGTCATGCTTGGACTGAGCTGTCCACCACGGATAGCGGAGAGGATTTTCCGAGATTGTTTTCCCATCTGGGAAGCAAAGGGCTCCCTGTCCAGACAGCTGCCCCAAACCGGGACCCCCTTGATCCACCGCTGCCCACTGGAAGGGGATGTCCCCAGACAGCCCAAGGCCGCAGCACATCAACACAAGGGCTGGACACTTGACCACGCTACCGCCAACTCACTCCGGCGGCAGCGGCCCAGCCAAGCCGCCCGTGAGCGGCACCGTGAGCACGGGCTGGGGCTGGGCCCCG
>VYZW01066678.1:0-14374 GCA_013401315.1 Balaeniceps rex
TTCTCTCCCCCATCCCACCAGGGAGGGGGAGAGCGAGCGAACGGCTGTGCCGTATTTAGCTGCCTGCCGGGTTAAACCACACCACAAGCGCTTCCAGGGAGCAAATCCCACAGCAAACCACACAGCCCTGGCACAGCCCATGTTCATCTCCTGGACCATGAAGCAAACGCCCTCCTGATCCTCCAAGGTTCAGGTCTGGGTTCACAGCATCTTCCTGGGCTCTCCCATCACACCAGGGGCTGGCCCCTTGGTGACCCGTGGAAGCCACGCAAGCAAGAGCAGAGGATTTTTGGCCCTGGCGACAGTATTTTCCCCCAATATTAAAAAATGGCTGCAAACCAATAAAAGCAATACATTTGAGAGAGGCAGATAAGGTCATCATCTGAGCAAAGCAGAGTAAATACCATGGTGCTGCCATCGCCAGGGTGGTTTAAAAAAAAAAAAAAAAAGAATGATTAATTCCAAGTCTCAAGAAGGCACGTATGAATTTGTTTTGTTTCGGAAGAAAAAGAATAAATAGTAGCCTTGAGTCAGGATAATATTTATTCACATGCTTCGCTTTGAAGTTCAGCCCCTGTTGACTTCACGTGCTGTGTGCACACACCAAAGCTCCTTGAGAAGAGAGCTTTCCAAAACCACAGCCCAGAGCAAGGAAAGGAAGAAAGGAAAATGTTCAAACCCAGGTATTAATGAAGCAAAATAAGCCTCAGCACCCGGGGAATTATCACTGTCCCTCCAAAATACAAAGGACAATTTAAAAGGTTTTATTATTGCACCTCCCCGAGATGGTGCAGACCTTAGAGCAATTCTCTTAGGTTCAGGGAACTGAGTTTCATGACAGGAAAAGCAAAACGAGAAGAAGAGCCCCGTTAATCTCCAAGATAAATCCCCATTCACTTGGTTCCTGCCATAAAGAGGGATTTCTCTCTACTGCCATTTCTTCCTGACATCATTTGGACGCATTTCCACACTTGCGTGAACACCTGGAGAGCTTTAGGCAGGGAAATGGGCAGGAGCAGAGACACATCGACAGGTCGAAACGTGCTGGGGCTGGTGGCAATGCATCCACACGCGCAGCAAAGCCTTGACAAGCACCATCACATCCAACATCCCCGCGGGAAACTCCTTCCCAGCCCCACGTAGTAGGAGCTGCCCCACCGAGACATGAGCTTGTCTCCAAGACATTTCTGTTGTCTTAAGTAACTCTGGATATTTCCCTTCTTCACTCATGTGCCTCGAGCAGAAACCACCAGCCCTGGGCTGGGCGATGGGGCGGCAGCTTTCTGCACCCAGCCTCAGCACACGAACACCAAATTTCAAGTCAGGCTGCAAACCGCACGGGGTGCAAAACCTTTAGGCACTTTGCAAACATTTTGGTGCAGGTTTGCTCAACACACGCCAAGGACCAGAAAAGCAAACAGCCCTGCCTTCTCCAAACAGAAGCCCCACGAGGGTCATGCTGCAAAGAGCCATCGTTCAGCTCCTTCCTTTTCCCCCCAAAACAGGGAATTTTTTTTTTTTTTTCCCCAAAAAAATACTAAGTGCACCGCAGATAACCATTGGTATCAAAATCCCTCTTCCACTTCACCTGCTGTATTGCCCGGAATGCAAACATACGGGAAAGGAAAGTTTCCCTCTACGTATCTCGCATCTCTTATCTCTGACTGGCTTTACTAAACACGTAGGTAAACCATGAAGCTAAATTCCACCCCGATACCCCTTCCTTAATGCCCATTACTGGGTAACGTCCCTTATCCGACCTTTCTTTTAGTTGGGTCCCCCATATTTATAGTCATGCTTCATTTTTCTTTAAGTGCGCCCTTGTTATAGCATTTATTTGTTTATGTTGCAGAAGAGAATAGGGTGCAAATGGGTTTAATGGAGCTGGAAATAGAATGGAGCAAAACCACGAAAATCTAGAGATCTGCTCGTCCTTCGGACAGCTTACACAAACAGGAACTCGCTGCGACTAATTTTAATTGATCGCTACCTCTTTACAAGCCATTCTGTGGCAAGACGGAGCTGGAGAAGTATCTGGGAGGAGCAAAGTGCCTGAAGTTAAACGTTTTTTGGCTGCTTTACAGCCCTGTAACACCCAGCGCAAACAGAAGCGCCCGTCGCAGATCGTGGTGCGTGGAACCTTTGCAGAACCCAACAGCTCCCGGAACCGGCACAGCAAAACCCTGCTTTCAAAAAGCTTTCTCCAGCCACACCACCTGCCAGCTCAAGAGTCCGTGTCTCTGATCACCAGCTTCCAGGGCTTTGGGCACTGCCCTTTCCCTGTATTTTGACGGTCCCTGCCACTGGGAAAACAAGAAGCCCAAAGCTGAGCATCCCTGGCCACAGACCATCCATCCCTGGTGCGTCCCCGGCCAGCTTCTCCTTAGCCTCGTCCAGGGCAGGTTTTCTTCACCTTCCCTTGCTTTTCAAATTCTCCCCCTATCAGGGTTAAAACTGATTAGCTGACAAAACAGCGTGATGAGGTGGGGAACCTTCAGGCTCTGTTGCTCCTCTGAAGGATAACTGCTCTTCTGTGAGCCACTGACCAAGAAGAGGCACATCAGAAGAAGCAACGGGGTGGGCCAAGCGTCCTGCGAGGGGCAATTAAATCCTTTTATGTGCCAGAAAACGGCTGTAGAGGTGGGAGAGGCTGCCCACAGCCCTGGTGAGCCCCAACCCATCTGCAGAGGGGAGCTGAGCAGCACAGAGCGAGGCTGGGGCACCCCTTTGCCAGGTCCCCTCCCAAGGAGGGCAGAGGACTGGGCTGTCATCACACCATGGCTCTGTCCTCTCCACCACCCAGCCTGGCCACCAGTCCCGGTCCCACGCAGGGGCTGACAGGCACGCCAATGGCAGTGCAGAGCCACTGGGATGAATTTTGGTTCCCCGCTGGTTCAGTTCCTCCGACAAACTCAACTGGGATCCAGCCAAATGCCTCTGCAGCCCATAGTCTGTCCTGCAGGGAGGATTCCTGGGAGGTTTTATGACAAAGGAGGAGACTTCATGGTAGCCAAAACCACCAGCGCTTCAGGCCAGCCCAGTCCTCAGGTCCTTTGCTGTGGGGAGCACAACCCACACGCAGCCCCGGGGAAAACCACCTCTCCAACCCATCCCTACTCCCCTCCCCAGGACCTGCTGGAAGCGCAGGGGCGAGGGAAACCCAGACAGAAGCAACCTGTAATTTCGCAGCACGAGTCTGCTGCATGGACCTACCGCCAGCGCTCTGGAATCAGGAGATGGTCCAAAGCTGCCCAGTCTCTAATGTTATGAAGAAAACCTCCTCTTTAGCATTTTTCTTAAAGCCTCAGTCCCGGGAACCTTGCAATTACTTACTAACTGAGCTTTCAGATTTATTGTTCAAGTTTTTAGCCCCTCACAACTGCGGAAAAAGCCCGAAGCATTACTCAAGTCCTCCCTACTCACTTAAAAAAAGCCTCTAGAAAGAACCCTATAGTGGTGGTGGTTTTAAAAGAAATAACCCGCTTCGAGAGCACGTAAGCCATACACCCTGAATTTTCTCTGCAACATCAACAGATGGCTGCACAGGCACAAGAGCCTGCTACAAGCCCACGCACCCAGCCGGGGAGCAGAAGGTCCAGGCAGAGCCAGCAAGCCCCTTTCTCAAGCAACAGCTATCGTGAGAAAGCAAAGGACACGACCACGTGCAGGCAAAGTACCACCATCCCTGTGCCAAGCGGGGTTCAGAGCTCAACCTCCCCAAAATCCTCAGCCCCACAACCCTCCTGCAAGCTCTTCCCTGAGCTACCAGCTGAGATTCCGCTCTCCGAGCCTTGCACCCGCAGCCAGCCCAGGCTGTCCCAATTTACCCCCAAAAAATTACATCTGGCAGCTCATCAGGAGAAACAGCACTGTGAAAACACACACCAGCGGGACCCCGGCAGACAAGCATTAACCCTTCATCCTCCCCCAAATCCCTCATTCTCTTCCCTTTTCCACCTCCCGTTGGCATTTACGATCTCCAACCAACATCATAACCAGCGTGTCCCAGTTCGCCCGGGAAGGGTGGAGGAGAAGTTTTGATGCGAGGACGGGCTGAACGCGGCCGGCGCTAATGGCGAGACTGCAGCGCGGGGAAATTTCATCAATGCACAAATGGAATTTGCCAAGAGGCATTTTAAGAGTCAATTCTTCACACTCCAGTAATTAGAACAATATTATGAAAAAAGGCGAGAGGGAGGGCGGGAGGCAGCGCACACGCTGGGACTTGGCTGATGGAGGCAACGGGCTGAGCAAACAGAGTCAAGTGAGGCCTCAAGGCAAGGCTCCTTCACACGGTTCCCTGCAGGCTGGATTTAAACCAACAGTTCATCCGCTTCCCAACTGTAGATTTTTCTATGCATGCATGTTTTTAAATAAAATTTCATGTTTAGATCAAATATGGGCTAATGACCCTGGCCCAACTTCCTTCTTTACCTCAAAAACACCATCAAGGTCAACAGGGTTTTTCCCCTTCCAGGCCAATCCGTTCAATTCAAGGTCCTGCCACAGACTCTCCTAGTGACTAACAAATCTCTGTGCATGATCTAAGACATCATAAAAGTCTAATCCCATTGAGCGCTCAGTCCCAAAAATCAGATTCCTGCAGAGGAGCTGTCATCTAGGTCTACAAAAAAAATCAGAACACCCCAAACTGTTGCATTAGCTGAAAATGCTTAAAATGAGCTTTACATCCAGCATCTCCTATAATAGGATCAAACATCCCGGCTAACAGTGAAACAAAACCTGAAGAGACCTACGTGCTGGTGGATCCACCTCTAACACCTCCCCGGCCGCTGGAGCAACCTCTCCGGGGAACTGGTGGACTCTATTTGCTGCTGCTCTCCAGCACCCCACGTTGATGTGCCCGTATGCAGGGCCCTTGCAGCCAGCTTCTCCGTATTATTTCCAGCCAGAAAATTCTTTTTTTTTTTTTTAAATTAATTTGCTGCGCAAATCTAACTTGTGCAAAGACAGCCTCAGAGCAGAACTGACGTGCGGGGTTCAAGACGGACCGACGCTGTACAATGGTCATTCATATCTGCTGGAAGTGGGACTCAGCCAGCTCAATTCACATCTGCGACGAACTGTGATCTCAGCTCTGCTTCTGGAGCACAGAGGTCCTTTTGATAAATCTCTCGGTACAGGGACTAACGCACTCTTTCCGCATGAAAGAAATAGATTCAATTTTTTTTCCATCATCTTTACAGTCCACTGGTTTGGAAGACTGAGTTTCTCTCTCCCGTCGGAGAGCTGTTGCACCCCATCAGGTCAGGTACATCGCTGGGACAGCAGACAGCAATGCTCCGGAGCCCACTGTCTCGCACCCCGGCTCTCCAAACACTTCTTTTAAATTAGTCCTCCAGCACCATCTCGGTTGCTTTGTCTTTTGCATGTGCCCCGAGCAGACTGGGGTGCCACAGGAACACCCCCGATATCACACCCAGCGCTTGCACACAAATTCCTCCCGGGGTCCCCAGCTCTGTTAATTTGTGCACACTCGTAGCACCGACACAGAAAGGTCTCTGTATGGAGGAAGGTCTTTGTAGAGTTTTCTCAAGGAAAAAAAATGAGCAAAGCTTTTCTTTCTCAAAGCTCCACTTTTGCATCAGTTCTCTCCAGATATACAGAATCACAGAATGCTTTGGGTTGGAAGGGACCTTTAGAGGCCATCCAGTCCAACCCCTGCAGTGAGCAGGGACATCTTTAACCAGATCAGGTTGCTCACAGCCCCGTCCAACCTGACCTGGAATGTTTCCAGGGATGGGGCCTCCACCACCTCTCTGGGCAACCCCTTCCAGTGCTTCACCACCCTCAGTGTAAAACATTTCTTCCTTATATCCAGCCTGAATCTCCCCTCCTTTAGTTTAAAACCATCACCCCTTGTCCTGTCACCACAGGCCTTGCTAAGAAGAGTGTCCCCATGACAATATGTCTATTTTAAGTTAAATGCACAAAACCAAGAGAGAGAGAGAAGAGTACAGCTATACAAGAGCCATTACTCTGCATATAAGTGACATCCATGGCATCTTCAAGGACCATACAATGCAAATCTCTGCTCTCCCTACTTGTATCAGTAATTAACTATCTTCAACGAGATGACTCTTAAAGGATGTGGGACAACAGCAGGTCAGGGCACAGGACTGCTGGGTCTGTCACCGCTCCACTGCCACCGTTCTGCAGGGCCTGGAAAAACTGCTGCTTCTTGGGTCACAGCTACACCACCTCCTCAGACAGCACAGAACCCATGCATCGTGTAAGTTGTCCTCACCGCTCCATCGTGTTCAGGCTTCAGCCAGTGGCAGAGCAACTGGGCATCACGCTGCAGCTTTGAGACCCTTCGTGTGCTTCAAGTCAGACAGATGCTCCAGAGCTGCCCGAAGTCAGGGTGACCTTGGAGGTGGCAAATGGAAGAGGTGGAGAGCTGGAAATAAGCTCTCCCACGTGGCAGAGGCAGCAGATGGGATGCTGGCATCAACATTAAGGCGAAAAGATGAAGCCTTGCCCCAGGATTAGGACAGGAAACACCACCGTCCCGAGCCCCAGAAGAACATGCAAGCTGCTGGCTCCCATTTACGTGTTACTTCCAACCCATTTGCGCATCACTCCTTCCCCTGAAGTATTAACCACCCTCCTCAAAACTTAAGTAACAGGCTGTGAAATCCCCACCATCTGTTAGCCAGGGAGAAATCTCCACCACAGCTACATCAGTCTCTCCCACACAAGCCTTACTCATTAGTAGGAATGACTGCAAACATTTACCAAGTCCACGCTGGCTCAAGAACTCCTAAAATTACTCAACAACACGCCTGGAATAGGAAACCTTGACAAATGCAACTAAGTGCAGTGTGTCCACATCATTAGCTTCACCCAGGGTGCATTAAGGCTGCTTTCCTGCTACCATGATTATGCTTTAATACGTAATTAGTAGGAAGAGAACGATGCCGAAGAGGAGAACGTCTCACTTACATGCACACCATTAGGACTGAGAGCGTAAATGAACTAGCCTCACCATCTGAGGCTCATTAACTGGAGCAGCGAGGCACCGAGGGCGAGCGAGTGTTGCTGTCCCACTGCGGGTACGGCAAAGGGCTGCGCAGCCACGCTTGCCGCAGTCGCCCCATCTCCTCTCCTCTGCCAGGTTTTGAGCCAGGCAAAAGAAAAATCTGCAAGAGCTGGAAAATACAAAGGTATCTTTCCCCCAAGAGAAACGCTCACGCTTTTCCAAAGGGAAATCGATACTTAGGATAATTACACAACCCTTACAGATGGTTCTCAGATGTCTTGGTCATGCCGGCCTCACCTGTGACGTTTAGAGAGATGCTTTATGAAACCTATTCAAAGCAAACTCTTCCCTACCAGCACCGCAGCTGCAGTCCAGCCCTCTGATCCCGTGTTACCGCCTGGCTCCCTGTCTGCTGCACCCAGCACAGCCCTTGCACGCAGACAGACAGACAGACCTAACGCCCTGCAGCTCCGGGATCACCCTCACCAAGTTTTCCAGCCCTTTCTCTCTCTCTCGTGTGTGTGCACACCAACACCCAGCCTGCGGTGGGCAGGTGGGAGGAATCCCCAATGTCCAGGGAGTTTTTGAAGGAATATTTCATTTCTGAAGGAGAAGGAAAAGAAAAACACCCTATCTGGAAGCCCTCCAAGAACAAACAAGCAGCCCATTCTGACAGCCAGTGGAACAAAATAGTCTGAGATGCTGGGGTTTTTTTTTTTTTTCCTCCTTTAACTTTCCCCCATGAAGTGGTGTGGGAGGAAGACAAGAAGCCTCCCCATCGTCCCCGGGCGAGGGTAGCCCTGGTTTTTAAAGCCATCCCTGCATGTGGACAGGACCCATTGGTCGCAACCTCAGCAACCTGAAGTCTCTCCAAACATAGGAGACTCCTGACACCCAAGACTGGGCGAGAGATGGGGGTGCAAACAGCAAACCTCGCCGAAACCACGCTCTGCTGAGACGCGGAGGTTTCAACACATTTTTTTTTGTGCGCTGTTTATTTGCTGTGAAACATTGACGTTTCTCTTCCAGTAAGCGACTGTCCAAACGCAAAGCACCGATCCAGGAGCACGGCAGGGCCCTGGGCTCGCCCACCAAAGCCCATCTCCCTCCGAGCACCCCAGGGTGAAGGAGGGAGAAGGGGCATGGGACACCCAGGCTCCTCTCGGCATCGGGATGGTTGTGTCCAGGTGCGATATTCCAATGTGCTAACTTATACCACCTCTCCTCTGCCCCAAGAGGAATCACAATTCCCCACAGAAGCTTTTTCCCCCCCTGTTTTTCCTTTTTTCCCCCCCGTTTTCCGTTCTGGTTCACGGGGAAGATGCTGTGCAGAACAACCCTGCGTACTGGGGTTTGCGGAGTTGGGCTGTGCCAGTATTTTCAGGCTAATAGCTTCACTTTTCGCCCGTTCTGCTAAACCATGGCTACACCCACATGTTAATCTGTTTCAAGAAATGTTAATTACTATTTGCAACCAAAGACTTTGGCCTTGGGACAGTATCATCATCATCAGACGCTGCAGTTCCAAGAGGCTGAGAAATCTGCAAAAGATTTTAATGAAGAAATAGATAAGAGCATTATAAAATTAAAAAAATGCCCTTTATTCCAAGACTCCCTTAAGTGCTATTACCTGGGATGTGTCTCCTTCCTTTCCCAAAGCACATGCACACTGAACAGTTAAGCGCAAGGGATGGCAGCCGCACTAATTGAGCACCAAGACATACAAAGACTGACTTTGCCTGTTGACATCTTTCAGTCACGACGATGCTCACTGTATCATTAAGTCTTAAGCGCCCAACGACATAATAAAGGAAAAACATCGAGGGGTTCAAACGAAACCAGGCATTTTTCAAACAATATGCAAAAACTGTCGGGTCACCCAAAAGAGCCTGGGTTCTTCCCCCTTCCCTTTTTGGGGACACGGACTGGTAAACATTTCACCACTCGCAGGTTTTTCAAGGAGGGGGAAAAAAAAAAAAAAAAAAATAAATCCTTTTCTCCCCAATCTTGTCTAAAATTACCACAAGGAGAGCTCAGACAAATCAAGACGGTAAAGGAAAATCGATTTCATACACATTAAGGACATGCATTTATCCATGTCCTAATCAATACCTTGGATTCCTTGCACATTAAAACACTTCCACCGCTATTTAAGGCCCAAGAGCAGAATTCTCCCATCCAGCCTATGGGAGTTACGAAAGATCCTGCCCATACTTGTTTGATCTGAAACATAATACCCCTTAATGTGACCCCTTGGAAAAATACTGGGGAAAGCAGCCAAGAAGTAAAAAAAAAAAAAAGGCGCAAAGCTTGCAAAGCTTCCCAGAATGAACATTTTTGAACATTTCTGGCTCTTTCAGTTCCACTGAGAAGCTGCACATCTATAAACAGACCAGATTTGTAAGTAGGGGAGAGAGGAAGGGGAAAAAGCAGAAAGAATTTGCCATAGCACAGCTAAAATCTTCTGCTGCAGTGAATACCAAAGGGCCAGCAGCACTCGTGCCCAGCTCCTGCTCTTGCTCCAGCCCTGGAACCGGTTGCTGGGACATTGCGTTTTCATCTGCTCTGTTGGGACTCTGTCCCAAGCCCGTGGACAGTGCAAGCCTCACAATCCTGCGTGCACGTGCCAAGACCTTGCAGCACCTCTCCTCCATGCTCCCAAAAATCAGAGCACTTTTGCAAATGGTGGTAACTCCCACCACGGTGTTTACTCGTGCTGGTCCTCGCCTGCTCAGCAATGCACAAAGTTCTGGGCAAGGAGCCGAGCTTCTCCCCGGGAAAGGTTCCCTGCAGCTTGGCGAAAGCCCCAAGGGGTGCCCAGCCGACATTGAGCTGAACATCACCCTGGGCTGGGGAACCGCAGGAGCGGGTCTGATGCCGCAAAACATTTCTTGGCAGAAAACCCAGCCCCGATAACCAGAGACCTTGGCCGAACGTGGGCGTCTGCTTTTAGCCACGCAACATCTCACCAGCCCTAAACCGGAGCAGAAGACGACGGCTGTAAGCAGAGGCTCTCCTCCCGCGGCGCCGGTGGGAGCCCAGCGTGCCCCCCCTCATTTTGGCCGGTGGGACAGGAGGTGACATCAGGGTCACAGCTTGGCGATTCAGCTTCCAGCTGTTTCACAGAGCGCCTTGCTTTAGGGTGCGGCGAAAGACTAACTGCGTTTTATCAGCAACTTGTTGCCCATGCGCGATTTAAGGCTGTGGTGCTGCTACCGGCCCCCTGAAGACCACAAAACACGCCAGCACGTATTTCGACATTAACTGCGGCAGGCAGCTAGGAAGATTCACAGTCCACCAGACATTTCAGGGCAATAGTCATAGCAGAGCAATGAGAAATTTCCAGTATTTAGAGCCTAAAAATGTACATTACTCGAGGTGTGGCAGCACCACCTACCACATCCCTCACGGCAAACGCCGCCCGGGGAACAGTCCTGCGCACGGCACGGCGCTGCGCAGCAGAAAGCACTGTCTGCTACACGCTTGACTAGCCGCAGAAATCTGTAATTAATTTGCCCCGTGTTTTAGGGAAGTTCAGCGTCAGGGTTTCCTGTACATACTTTTAGCGTTCCGGCTGAAAACATCTGCTGGACACACTGCACCTGCTAACGCAGCTCCCCTGTGAAGCGCAGCTGATGTCCTCGTGGTGCCCGGGAGCAGGAGGATGGGAGGGGGGTCCCTGCATCACCCCACGTGCAACAGCATCACCTGAGACCAACCTGCACTGCTAGACGGACGGTCACGGGCAATACAGAGCTCGGTACATACAGAGTGCGAGACAAGCAGCCCCCAAGCCCAAATGAACCCTCAAGCTGGCAAAGGGGGAGGGAAAAAAAAAAATAAACCAACCCAACCCATGCTGTTCCAGTCTGCTTTTGCCTTTTGTAGCATTCATCCCAATATCCAAGTCTCCAGTACAATTCCAGCAAGGCCATTTAAAACACCGGTGGCCAAACACCGGCTGACCTAACGCCAGCGGAGCAACATGCCAGCCAGCACGGAAGGGACCAAACATCACCCGTGGCTCCTGCAAGCAACAGGGAGTTAATCATCAACTGGCAGGCGGTGAGGTCCCTGCACAGGCATGCCACGGGCTGCCTTCCCCATGCTCTCATACGCTTCCCGGAGCCGGGGCTTCTCCCTTGGGCAAGGACTGCAGCACCCAAGGGCTCTGGGCAAAACCCTGTGGGCAGCATCGAAGCTGCACGTGAATTTTCAGCTTCTTGGCAAAGCACTTTGGTCGCTCCTGGAAAGTACAGCAGCGGTCCATAAAGCACAATATCACCCTGCAGAAGCTACCCCGGGGGAGCTGTGCTGCTCTGCTCAGGCACGTGGAGGGCAGAGCAAGGGGGAGCGTGGGCTCCGGGTGTACCCACAGCTCCTTCTTCGGTGGGGACAACGTCCACGGCAAGCGCCGGGCAGGCAAGGGGTTAAGCGGGTTCCTGATTCCTTGCATGCAATCACACGCACACACACATCTCTCTCTGCAGGCCAGTTACTCTACTGCTCTCTGGGGAATGAAAAATAAAATAAAATAATAATACACACGCCCTTCTTTTGGAGAATTCTCCTCACTTCCCACCCCGCCCGCTGCACACGCACTGGGCGAGTTACACAGCAATTGGAAACGTTTTCCTCTGCGATAGGATCCCTTTCTTGACACACATCCAAGCACCACGTAGCAGCCATCTGAGCAACTGGCACAGAGGAACACAACAAGGGAAGGTCTGTCCGGCTGCCCGGTCCTCTGGGGGATTTGTAAATAAAGAGGAGGCGAAGCACGGCCACCGGCCCCGGCACTGCAGAGCTGCGGATGCGATGCCGTGCTCGGCTGCCTTGCAGCGCTGGCAGCTCCTCTCCGCTCCCGGCCACTATCGCTTCATGCACTCAGCGGTGCCTACAGAAAAAAGCACCGCTTTTAACTTGTTCTTGGCTACAAGAGAGCAGGAAAAAAACCCCAAAAAGTCAAGAACGGGAGAAGGAGAGCAGCTCCCACCGCCAGCGGGGTCAGCTGCAGGAGGGCAGGCGTTGGGCTGGCTTTGTTACGGCACCAAAATGCAGCCGTTTACCTGAAAGCCTTGCAGTTCTCACCTACCTGCATTATTTCATATAATTCTCCCCCTTTCTCCCCTTTATACGCCCATACTATGTTAAAAAGGCACCCTTTAAAATGCTGCTGCAGGGATATCGACTTGTACGTGAAGTTAGAGATGATGGAGGGAGGGGAATTCTCAGCAGAGAAACAGAAACACAAACCACCAACTCTCAGTTATTAATCCCTTAAATAATTCTGACAACGCTCCCCACCCCCCTATCTGAAACCGAGCAGAAAACTCAGTTTTCTGACTCTGCGGCAAGAGGGTGGGGGGTGTCAGAGAAGGATGGGGGGACGATGGCAGTCGAGCCCTTTCGCAGCTCTCCCAGCACCCCAGTCCCGATGGCCGGCGGGGTGGGACCTCTCATTTTGCAGATTCTCCAACCACAGGGTGCTGGTGGTGAAGCTGGGGACAAACCTGCAACAGCACCCGCTGAGGACAGCCCGGATCCCCCCAGGGCTTTCCAAGAGTGCTCTGCACTGGCTCATCGGCATGGGGAAGGGGACACCTTTACACCAAAAATTGTTCTTGAAGACACAAATGCTTTATACAGGGCACCCATCACTTTAACTCTGATAGCACCAGCACATCCCCTGTCCTCTCCCACCACCAATGCAGGTCTTGCTGCAGCCACTGGAGCATGCGGTGCTCAGGGCCACCCTCGTCTCCTCCCCGGCACTTGGGACATGCAAGACAAGCCACGTACAAGTCCTCTGCCAGCTACCCACGAGGCACGTGTGCCAGTGAACCTTGGGGGATTCAATTAACGGAGAGGGAGGATTGATCCAGACCCCCCCTCCTCTGAGCCCTGCTCGAGCTGCGAGGTTGCAGTCCTCACTCACCTCTGGACCAGAACCAACAGAGTGAAAAACACTACTTTAATCTCAGTATCAACATCTCCTCATTTTTCAGCTGACCTGTGAGCCGCTTCCCTTTTTCATTTTTAGAATAGCATCATTTTTATCCGTGGGTCAGGGTAGGAAAGACCCATATCTTGCAAAAAAGCTTTTTTCAAACAGCGCAGGAACTTCAAAAGAAAGTCAGGGCAATTAAATACACGTCAGGAGAGCAGAGAGGAGTGGGAGGCTAATAAATGGCACGCTCCACAGGTCTATGAATATTTGAACTATATTTCTCAAAAAGAAAAAAAAAGTACATTACTGCAAGTTATTGGAAATGAGTAACTCCCTTTAATGAACCTTGCTATCATCATGCTGACTAATAGAGTGATAAAGAGTTTAATCCATATTTATGCACATTTTATCTCATTATAGTTGGTGCCAATAAATTAGCAAGTCCAATAATAGTTACATTTTATACCATCGCTGCTATTAAAACGTGCAAGAAGTGCTGTGCAGCAGCACACCGCACACGAGCGCTAGCTTTTATATTTTATTTCTTCTTTTAGGAGCCAGGCTGTACCAGCAAAGACTGCACAGCACCCCTGCACAGGACCCCAGTGCTCACTGCAGCAAGATCAGACCCTAATCAGGGACGAGGCAATATTAATTGGGGTTTTATTCATCGGAGCGCTGCCTCTGCATCCTGCAGCGGAGACACAGCCACGGAGAAACACTTTTGCAAAACGCACGAGTGATCACGGACAGCTTTTGAGCCATGTTAAAGGGACAAGATTTTAAAAAAATAAAAACATTAAGAGCCAACTTGTAGAAAACAATATCTTCTTTTAAGGTGTCTTAACGGGGCACAGCTAGAAATACAGGTGGTCAGCATCTCAGGTCGCTTTTGGGAACCTCCGTCATGAAACACAGCGTGTCCCTTGTCACAGCGGGATTGCTTAACAACCGGACATCGGGGGGAAGAAACTGGCTGCGAGCAATTTAAACTGGCCTTTCGACTCCCCTGGGTAACTGGGAAACACTGCGACCGAGATTACAAGAAACATGACGCATCTATCTGGCAAAAGCCTGCACTTGCTCGTTACCCGACATCCCACAAAGGCAGAGATGGAGCTTTTCAGCTCCACAGGGATTTCGGCCCGACAAACCCACGCGGTTCATGATCCCGTTTCACCAGCTGTCATCCCGTGACGGTAAGGAAGCAGGAACTTCCCAAGCTTAACACTTAAAGCAGCAGCAAATCCAGGGATTAAAAACCCACGGTCCTGGACTCGAGCAGCCCCCGACCACGCTTGCTCCTTTGGAGGAGGCTCCATCGACCCTACGGCAGCTCCTCCTTGCTGAAGCCCTGGCTCAGAAGCCAAAGGGAGCTATGGTCTATGAGACCTCACCTGGAGCCCTGCGTCCAGCTCTGG
>VYZW01066686.1:0-12100 GCA_013401315.1 Balaeniceps rex
AGTGATTCTATGGTGGGACTCGATGACCTTAAAGGTCTTTCCCAACCAAGTGACTCTATGAACCATGCGAGTCGGACCCTCTCCAACCCTTCGCAGGAGAACAGGGCTCGGAGATGTCCCCAAGCCACGTCCTCTGTCCCCGCGCCACGTCCTCTGTCCCCGCTGCAGTTCCCAGCCTCCACCGCCAGGGGGCAGCACGTCACTCCCAAACCACCCCGGCCCCTTTGGCCTTGTCTGGAACCTCAACGCCCATCTCGCTGCCCCAGCCAACCCCACCAGCCCCTCCCATTGACACCTATCAAACATGGGGGACCCCATTCAGTACCTCCAGTCCCAGCTCACACTAAATTTTAAGCCAGGCAAATTTGTGACCAGTTTGGGCAAAACTCAACCTGAAATCCAACGGACACCAATGCTCAAAGGGTGACCTCAAGGATCAGCTGCAGCCGCCCCGCTGCTCCTCACCGTGCTGTGGGAGATGGTCAGGCAGCCGTACTTCACACCACACTTCCTCTTCTGCCACACTTTGCGGATCCTGAGGAGGAGGAAGAGGAGGAGTGAGCACAGCCCTGATCGCCCACATCCACCTGCCTCCCAAACCGCCCTTGGCAAAGGCCCGATGGCTTTTTGGATGTGGGGTTGTGCTTCCCGTAGCTTGCAGAGCTCAAAACGTCCCACTGAGCAGGCTAGCCATGGGCCATGCTGGCCAACGGCATCACAGATCCGGTAGCCCCAGTTCAGCAAAGCACATAACCACCCGCTCAAAACCTGGTGCCCATCACCCAGAGCCCCACTGAGAAGGTGAAGACCTCCTCTTTGGGGCTCCGAGGATTTTATTTTGCACCCTAGATGATCCCACCAGGATCCTTTCTCCCTCCGTGCCCAAGAAACAAGGAATTTCTTCGCCTCCCCTCACCCATACAGCTCTTCAGGGTGAACTTGGCACTGGGTGGCTCTTCCTGGAGCCCCACATCCAAGGACGCTACACCCACACGGCACCAACCACCGTGCCCAACCAGCTGCCCGGGACAGCATCCTGGGTGAAGCATCCCGGGCGTCAGAGCCTGCTGGGGGCCTTCACATAAGAAATGGGTCGATGACACCAAACTGTTGCGGGGGAAGGTCCCCTGCACCACCTCCAAACCTCCTCCTTCCCCCCAGCTGCAGTGGGAGACCCACCAACCCCGGACCACCAGCTCTCAGGTCTCCTCCAGCCTGGGGAAAACTCGCGTTCTCCAAGCGTTGATGGATGCTTAAGACCAGATGGGACCAAATGCACCCAAAGACCCATCTAACAGCGACCAAAAACCTCACCCAAACAGTTCCACCTCGGGATGTCCCAGCTCTGGGGCCTCCCATGAGCATGGTGCTCTTCTACCCCACAGCAACACCGGGATGGAGCCGGGAGCTCTCGGCAAATAACGCTCATCCTCACCCATCGCTCTTCTTGTAGAGAAATCCCGACTTCTCCGTCCCGTACTGTTTGTTCCCTTGGTGCTGGTGGATGCTGTAGCCGCTGCCGGAGTTCTTCCTGCTCAGGTTTTCCTGAGCTCACCGGGGGGAAAAAAAAAAAACAAAAAAACCCAAAAAAAAGCATTTAAAAAGCAAAGTGAGAGGCGCAGAGATGGCTGCTGCCCCCAGGACACCTCATCCTTACGTGGGTGCTGGGTCCATCGGGATGCCAGAGACCCCCGTCCCCTCCCAGACTCTGAGCATCTCCCAGGTCTCCTGCTCTGCTCCCACGGATGTCCCCTTTGGTCCCCAGCTCCCCTTTGGTCCCCAGCTCCCCATCCCCGGGGCGCTCACCCCTCCGTAGCACCCAGCACCCTCCTTCCCGGCTCTCCCCTGCCCATCCCGGGGTCTCACCTCCTTGCTCTCCAGCTGCAGGATGCTGCGGAGGGAATCGCGGGTCTGGGTGAGCTGCTTCACCTCCTCCTCTTGCGCTTGGTGGAGCTGGAAAGGGAGGCAGCTGCCCTCACTGCTGCGCTGAATGCGGGCGTTCTCAGGGGGCTGGCACGGGGCGGGTGGCATCTCAGGGGACAAGTCCAAGCGACGCTGGATGGCGGGCTGGGGGACTTACCGCGTGGAGAGACACAGCGAGCTTCTCAATGAAGGGGTAGAGGTTCTGGGCAGCCTTCCAGCCGTCTTGGAAGAAACTGGGCATTTATTTAATGCGATTAAGATGCAGATGGGGAGGACGGAGAACAAAAAAAGAGGTTTTTTAGAGCAAACGTAGCAGGAGACCGTAGCAACCCCCCTGGGAAGCTGCTCTTGTGGTTCCCCTGCTACCGGGACTCGGAGAGACCCCACCAAAGGCCAAACCCAGCCCCTGGGGTCTGGATACCCCAAATATTCGGGGTGTTTTGGCCTCTTGTTCGACACAAGCTCATCTCGCTGGGGACCAGCCCTGCTGGAAGCCAGGTCCTGGGGGTCTCTGGGTCACGGCCCCAGTCGAGGGCACGTTCTTGGCCAACGCGACTGCCCCCTCCCTGCCTCAGTTTCCCCACTCGAGAGCGGGAGGAGACGACACGACACCCACGCGCTGCTACTCCAGCCTCATGGAGCAACGGGAAAGGCCAGGGGACGTTAATCCTTGCTCCAAACACCCTCGTTACGAGCCCCACGGCTAACGGCGGAGCCGCTCGGCTGAACTCATCCCTGGAAACGCATCCAGAAACCAAATCATCGGATATATCCCGAGCCAACCCCCTTCCCCCAGCCCCCACGGACACGTTTACAGCTCCTCAAGCCAACAAAGCACGTTTCAACTCCTCGGATGCAACCGGAGAGCGACGGGGCTCTGCCCAACACCTTCACCAACAGCTGGGATGGGAGAAGCAGCCCCCAAGACCCTCGTGGGACCTCCCGGGGGTGACAACCGACCCCGGGGATGAGCCCCCCCCGACCCAGGCAGGACCTACTTGTGCTGAGCGTGGAAAAACTTGATGAGACTCTGCAGGAAATCCGGTCCCTGCTTCATCTGAGACTCGCTGGCTTTCAGCAGGTACTGGAGGAGAAGACACCCGGTGAGGGGACGGAGACAGGGACGGACTGAAAACATCCCGGAGGAAAGAGCCAGAGCCTGCCCAGCCCTCGCTTCCCTTCCCCGTGTGGGGTGGAGGGTTAAAAGACTGGCTGGGTTTCAAGAAGCGGAGTCACGGCGTTGGATTTGAAGGCAGCTCGCTGGGGACCACCCTCAGAAAACCTGGCTCTGGACGTTCTCCAAGCCCTGGAAAGTTCAAGGACTGAGGCAGGCCCCCGGGGTTTCCAGCCGAGCATGCTTCTCCCGCTGCTCATGACTTCTGGAGTTAATAAATAACCAAAACCCAAGGCAGCTCGCAAAGGAAAAAAAAAAAATAAATAAAATAGCCCAAACGTTTTTTAAGACATGACCCCTTTGCTCCCCAAAAAATTGGATTTCAAGCAGCGAGCGCCTGCGGCACATCAGCCCTGGAGGTCTGCAGTCCTCCCGGGGGTGTCCCGCGGGACGGGGGATTTCAGCCCGGCACATCAAACCCATCCATCAGCCGCAGGCAGGAAAGACCCGGAGCCTTGCTCACCCCGAGCAAAAAAAGGGTGAGGGGAAGAGATTTCCCCCCACGAGCTCCTCGCCAGCCCGGCGCAGCTGCTGGAGGATGGTTTCAAGCGGGAGGCGAGGGGAGGGGAAGGCAGCCCGGAGCTCCGGGGGCTTTCCATGGTGGGAAGCAGGATGGTGGGATAGACCCCCCCGGGATGGAGCCTCCCGGTGCCCCGGGCACCCCTGCCCAGCGAGGGGTCACCTGGACCGGAGGGTCGGGGGTTAAATTGCTCCACGCAAGCTGGAGGTGCAAAGCCAACGCGGCATCCGACCCCGAGCCCTGGGGTGCCCGGCACCGACTGCACCCCCTGCACAAAGTCCCAGCTGGAAAAGGCCACGTGTGCCCAGCTCCCGCGGGACTTCCCTGCCCTGCCACCCATGCCCCGGGGTGACAGCGGCAGGGGAGAGACCCGGCCAGCGCTGGCTGAGACCCACGAGCAATGGGATGCTCCCAGCATCGCCTGGATCCGGGTCCAGCTGCATCCACCCACCCCACGGCCCGTGGGGGTGCGAGACGGCCCACGACGCGGAGATGCAACCACCCCACGCGTCACCCCTGGGATGAAATCGGATTGTGCCCCCACCCTGGAAGCACCAAATACCATCCACCCGTAACCCGACACGCAGCATGCATCCCAGCCCTGGCCAGCCCCCTAAAAAAGACACCCCCCTATTTCCAGGCAGGCTTCCCCGGGGACGCAGCAGCTCCCCGGCACGCACGTGCACGCAGCCGGCTCTTTGCGGGGTTTGCCGGCAGCGTCCCCTCCCCGGCCGGGCTGCAGCTCCCACGTTTCCATGTGCTGTTATTTATTTCACAGTGGTGCTATTCAAGGCAGTGACTCATCTGGCCGGGTCCCAACACCCCGGCCCCGCTGCGGCGGGCGCAGCCTCCTCCTCCTCCTCCTCCTCCCCACAGCCCCTGCCCTTTGCTGGGGTGGGGGGCACATGGGGCTGCGTGGGGCTCCGATGCCGGTGCTTTGCCCTCGGGGATGTGGGAGACCCCCAAGACAACCCCACTGGGGACTTGTCCCCTGCTCTGTGTCACTCTCAAGAGGTTTGTGGGGCTGCTGGGATGGCTGGAGCTGGGACAGCTGGGTCCCCTCCTCGCCGCGGGGTCTGACGTCGAGTCTCCATCCCTCACCTATTCCCATCTCACCTCCCGAGCGCAGACCCCCAGGATCGTCGGGGATCTGGGGCCGCTCGTGAGCCCCCCTAACCAAAACCAAGAGCAGTTTTGAGAACAGGGCAAAACCACAAGTTGGCAAAGCCACAAATCCAAAAAGCTCACTTTTTGCCCCAAACGCCAGCCTCTGGGGTAGGAGCGGGGCTGGGAGGATGCGGATGCAACCCCCAGCGCCTCACTGCAGGTAACCCATGGGTGCCATTCGAAGCTGCATCCCGCAGGGACCCCAAATTGGGGACGGGGTGGTCCCCGAGCCGGGAGCATGCAGGACCCCAATGGGTTGGGGACGGCCGAGGGTCCCACACCGCACCCACGCGGGGCCGCTTTGGTGGTGGGGCCGGGGAGGGGCTGCGACATCCCCACGCAGCTCTGAGCAGAGCGGTCCCCTGTGTCCCCTCGGGGCCGAAATGTCCCCGTCCCCCCCGCCCCGGCACAGCCCCTACCTCGCACATGTGGAGCTGGAAGAGCCGCCGCTCCTTCTGCATGTCCTCGGCCACCTCCGCCGCCGACGGCTCGGCCTGGATGACCCCCGCCAAGCGGGCTCGCTCCTTCTCCTTCTCCATCTTCCCCCTGCGGGATGGGACAGCGGGTTGGGGACAGCCCTGCTCCGAGGGGCGTCCCGTGGGGTGGGCTCCGGTGGGGATGGGATCAGGAGAAACATCTCCAGCCCCTCCAGCTGGGAAAGGCTGGACCGGAGCCCACCCGGTGGCAAACCGGCACCGATCGGTGCCCGGCTGCAGCCCTGGGACAAAACACCTTTGTGCGGAGCGGGATTAGGTGGATTTTGCCGGAGGCAGCGGATTCCTTACACTTTGGTCTCGTAATCCTTCCAGGCCTTTTCAATCTGCTTCTTGGAATCCTGCGGCAAAAGGAGAGAGGGGACGGCAGGCGTCAGGGAAGGCAAAAGACCCGGCGGCACCGAAGCAGCATCCCACGGCCGAGGGCTTTGCTTTGCATCGCTGCACCCTGCCCTGCTCCTCGGGGACAAGGGACGTCCCCACCGGGGCTTCACCCCCTGCTCCTGTCCCTTCCAGCCCTCGCTGCTGCCTCCCAGCCTCGGGTGTTTGCTCCTTCCTTCTCCTGGCCGTGGGCACAAGCTGAGCCCCTGACGGGGGTCTTTGCTGCCGTATGTCCCCAAAAATGGGTGACCTGCGGCCTCAGCGCCTGGGGGACAGTGCTGGCGGGGACTCACCAGGCGGCCGTCCTTCAGCTGCCCCTTCAGCAGGCTGTCCAGGGGGAAGGAGACGATGTTATTCAGGTTTTGCACCTGCGAAGGGTAGAGATGGGGTTACCCCACGGGGGTCCCCACCTCGGGGCAGGTTGGGGAGCAGGAGCCCCAGGTCCCTTCCCAGCGCTGCCCCGTGAAGGGTTAAAGAGGCTGGAAGCAGGGCCGGATCCAGGCACCGGGCAGGCTGGGGCTTGTCGGAACTGGCTGCAAGATGTCTGACGCCGGGGCCCTTCCCACAAACCGCATCAGCGCCACGGCTGCCAAAACCAAAGCTGTTCCCCCCCATCGCCACCCCGTCCCTGTCCCCGTCCCCGTCCCCCCACGGCACCCGGCGATGCCACCGGCCCCTCCGTGGCCCCATGATGCAAAGAGCTGCCCACCCCGACGTCAAAGGGGCTTCCCAAAACGTCCCCCTTTCCTGGGGTTTGGGGACAGAAATGCAGCCACCACCATCCCCATCAGCACCGTGCAGGGGTCCGTGGTGGGGACACGGGAGCCTGCTCCGGTCCCAGCGTCCCTCCGTGTCCCCCGTGGGGCAGCACCCCATTTTAGTGCAGTTAGAGCCGCTCCAGCACCCATGCCGGACCTGCCCGCTGCACCCAGATTTCTTTTAAAGGCTCCCAAGGGTTTTGGGGAGAAACCCAGCTCCGGTGCACGGGACCAGCCCCGAACGAGGGGAGACGGGGCACTCCCCTCCGACAGCTCGGGGGTGACGGGACACCCCGCTTCCGACAGCTCTGGGGGGGCTCCAGGAGGGGAAACCCGGCTTTTCGGATCCAGTCGAGGGTCCCAGCACGTAACCCTGCTCCGGGGAGAGCCGGGGGAACGCGGCAGCGGCTGTTCCCACGCCGGCAGCACGGCACAGCCTCCCCCGGAGCGCGGGGGTCCAGCCAGGCTGGGACAGCGGGGAAGGGGAGGAGCGGGGAGGCCCGGACTGGGGTAACTGGGAGAGGAAGATGCCGAAATCCGAGATTCTTGCTGGGGGAAGGGCAGCAGAAATAAATCCCCTCCTTAAGCAGAGCCAGGGCCAAAAACACTCTTGGAAGGGGGGTCAAAAGGGACCGGAGAGGGGGCCAGCGGCACGGGACCCCCAGGGCTTTGCTGCTGGGTGTGCACGGACCCAGCTCCCTCCGGGAACCGAGTTCTCCACCGGAGCCATTCCCGTGGTGGGGAAGGTGCTACCGGCTCAGCTCGCAGCCGCCTCTGCCTGCCCGCCTGCCTGCCTGCCTGCCGTGCGGCCACAGCTCCCCAAGGCCCCGCTGCGCAGCTCGGCATGGCTTTGATTTACTTCTTGGCAAGCGAGATCAGAGATGCAATTGATGTGAAAAAAAAAAAATAGGAAGAAAGAAAGAGGGA
Organism: Balaeniceps rex; assembly: GCA_013401315.1. NCBI lineage: Eukaryota > Metazoa > Chordata > Aves > Pelecaniformes > Balaenicipitidae > Balaeniceps > Balaeniceps rex. Next base: position 7,345 of record VYZW01066686.1, read on the forward strand.
AAAAAAAAAAAATATAGCAGCCCCAACCGCCCATTGAGTCCCAGCGTCAGCGTCCCCGGCGGAGCTGGGAACGAGCTGTAAATCCAGCAACGGGGGTATCGGATGGTGTGGGAGCACCAGGAGCGTGTCCCCGAGCCCGGGATGGGAGCTGGGGATTGCTGGCCGCGGTGGAGGGCAGCTAAACTGGCAGGAGGGGGGCTGCACCGGGTGGTTTTTCCAAATCCAGATGGATCCTGGAGGTTTTCCCCAGCTCGGCGATAGCTGGATGCAGAGAACAGCCTGAGGTTGCACCGGAGACACCGTGAACCCCATGATCCCCCCCCAGGGCGGTTAAAGCCTCCCCCCGACCTCGGCACCGGTGGCTCACCAAGTTCTTGAAGAGCGCGGTGATCTCGCGGGTGAAGACGGCCAGGTTGAGGAAGCCGGTGGAGAGTTCATGGTTGTTCTGGGAGAGGTGGTTGTTGCCAAAGTTCTCCAGGGCTTCGCTGTACTGCTCCTCGTTCTCCACGTGGGCTGCGCGGGGAGACGGAGATGGGCACCTCGTGAGGTCCCACCAGCACCCATCTCCCCATCCCTCCGGAGCAGAGCTGGGCTGATCCTGCTGCAGGACAGCAGCGGTGTGCCCTAAACAACCTCCCTAAGGTCCTTGATTTCCCTTTTTACCCCTTTTGAAGCCGGTTTTGGGCACCCTATCACGTTGCCAGCACCCATGGCCACCCAACTGTCTGGCTGCATCACCCCATGGACAGATGCCCGGCGTTGGTGGAGGACGGCACCGTCGCAGACCCCACCAGACGGGTGGCCCGGGGATGCCCATCAGCACAACTCACTGAGCCCGGAGACGTGAATGGCTTTCACATATTTCCTGATCCTCTGGAGCACGGCTTGGTCCCCATCCAGGCTCTGCGAAAGCAAAGAAAAACAAAAAAAAAAACCAAACCCAGCTCGTTAGCCCTGCCGAGCGCGACCGCCGCTCCCCCAGCCCAGCTGGCCCGTGGCAGGGCGGCCGCTCTGCCATGCAGATGTGCGGGGCAGCGGCCAAGCTCCCGGGGCTGGAAGAGGAGCTGGAGGCATCCCGGGGACGCCGGAGCCGCAGCGTCCAGCCAGTCCTGAGGTCCCGGCGGCTTTTGCTGCCAGGCAGGGCTTTGGCTGCCCTCGCAGAGGCGGGTGCGAGCAAGAGGGTAGCAGGGGGTGAGAGGCTCGGCCAGCACGCCCAGCGTCTCTTTGGATCCGAGCGGCTTCCAGCAACCATGGAAAATGCCTCCCCGGCTCTCACAGGGGCTGTTTCAAGCAAGGAGGGGACGAAGCATCACGTAGGACGAATACCCCAGCCCGTCCCCGCCACCCCAGCACGCGTCCCCACGGCTCGGGGCCAGGCACAGCGGGAGAGACACCCCGCAGGGGTCCACAGCAGAGCCAAAAACGGGACCCACCTCCCGCCGATGCCCGACGTGGACCTAAACCACGTGAATCCCACACCCGGGGACGTGGTTTTCCGCAACCCCGCAGCCTCGTGCTCGGCCGTGGCCCCCAGCACCGTGGACCACCCGCATCTCCCCAGCGCCCCACTCCTCCCGCAGCCCCCACCAGCCGCATCCTGCGCTTGCTTAGAGTGCTCCCCATCCCCATCCCGGTCCCCTCATCCTTGCTCCATACCCGGGCAGCCCCCGTTTGCCCTTACCAAGCACCAGGGCAAACTCAACCCTGACGCCAACCTGCCCGCAGAGCATTGTAGCCAAACACGCGCCGGCCCCAGCCATCAGGAAAGGGTTAAGGGCGGCTTGGCTGCAGGTACCAGAGGCATGATAACAGGCTGGAAATATTTAGAGGGCGTGAACGGCAAGAAGGGCGAGGGATGAAACCGCGGAGGAATTACAGTAAAGAGGCTCTCGCGCTCTCGCTGAAGGTTTTCGGGCTGATGTCAAGGCCGATTTCCTGACAGCGGGGTCAGCCTGGCTTCGGCGCTGCTCTCCGCGGCCCTCCTCGTTGGACGGGATGCTGCGGATGAGCTTTGGCTAGGATGAGCCGGCTGGGAGGGGACCGGGGCCTGGGAGGGGACCTGGGCCAAGGCGGGAGCCAAACCCCCCACCCGGAGGGGTCTTGCAATGCATCTACAACGGGGAGGATGTTGGGGTGCCTCAAAGCCCCCCATATCCCCTCCCTGCACCAAATCTGGGCGCCCCAGGCTCTCCGGAGCTGTGAGCTGGAGCAGAGGCATCCCCTGCCTTGGGGGGGACGCCAGGGCTGGACGCCTGGACACCCCAGGCTCGCAAACTTGGCGTAGCCTCAGGGAGGGGAAACTGAGGCAGCACGAGATGCTCTGGATGCGTCACCGTGCAAGCAGGGGAAGAAGCTGCTCCGAGTGCCCGGGACGGGGCAACCCACCCCGGTGCCAGCTCACGGCCGCAGGAGGCTGAATGCAGGGAGTGGGGACGATCCGGGGACAGTCACGGGGGCTTTGGGGAAGGGGTCCATGAGCCGACCGGTGGGGATGGGGCAGGCAGAGCCAAGCACTGGGGTTGTAAATGCAGAGGAAATCACTGCACGGTGCTGCCCCGGCTGCGGGCATTGCTGGCATCCCCCATGCACCGGGCCAGCTACTGCGGACACAGGTCTTGGCTGCACGGGGACAGCTCTGGAGCAGGGGGGAGCGATGCTGGAGCACCCCACAGCACCCATCGCCCCCCTGCCCAGCTCGGGGATGAGGGCGCCCGGTTGGGTGGAGCTGCGGCTGTCGGCACAGCGGGGACGGGAGCATGAGGGATTCCCCGTGGGGATGGAGGAAGGGACAGATCCACACCTGCACCGCAGCCGCCCAGCTCGCAGCCTGGGGACACCGAGCAGCCACCGCCACCCCCCACCCAGCCCCGGCACGATGCTCAATGGGGGCCATTCTTCTGCCTCCTCCCCCCCCCACCGCCGGCTCGTGCCGCCCGGCGAAGGAGCCACCGCCAGTGCCAGGGGTCGGGGCGGCAGCGCTGCCGGCCCCGGAGCAGGATGCGGCACCGCCCTGGGTGCAAAGGGCAGCGCGTGGCAGGGACGCGGTATTATTTACACGGTGACGGGGTGAGCTGGGAGCCAGCTCTGCCACCAAACGCGCCAGGCGGCCTCTGCCATGTCACCCTGCCCCGGCCCGGAGGTGCCCAGTCCCGTGTGACATGCACACAGCACCCAGCCCCAACCTCCAAGGGCTGGATCTGACCTTGCAGCCCACTCCAGAGACCTTGGGTTCTGCCTCCGCAGCAGCCCCAAGGACCCTGAAGTCACACGAGCCCTCTGGGAGGGGAGAGACCTCTTTCATCCCAGGAGGGAAACTGAGGCACGAAGCGGCTCCGGCCAGCACCAGTACGTTTCCTTGATGGCGAGCCTCTGGCCCTCGCCCCGCTCACCCACATCACTCCTGTCCCCCCGATTTGGGACCGGGTCCCAGATGGGCGCACGCGGCTGTGCCTCGAAGGCGGCAGTGCCCTGTCTTGGGGACCTGGTGGGACACGCTCACCCCTTCCCACCCAGCACCCGCTGGGGCAAGACCTGGAACCCTCGCTCCCTCCTGCTCGCCAGGCCACCGGCCGGGATCTGGGGTGGTGACGGGGAAGACCAAGGCTCGGTTTGGTCGCAGAGTCCCTCCCGCTCCCCAGCCCTCCCCAAAACCGCTGCTGGTTATTTCCCTTGCCTGATGCTCTCGCCCCATCACGGCTCAGAGGGCGGCGTGGGGCTGGGGCTTGTTTGGGTGGGTTTTCCTCCTTCCCCTCGCGCCGGAGCACGGCAATGCCGAAGGCCTGGCAGCGGTTCGGCCCCCACGCAGGTTCCCCGCAGCCTCCGGTGGGATGGGGGGGGCTCAGCGCCGTGCCCCCCACGGCACGCACGACGGCAGTCACGACTCCCAGCTCTCAGCCACGCTCGCTGGAGCTTTACTAAGCAAACCCTGCGGAGATCCCCCGCCATTCCCGGGGGTTGCGTCTCCCCGCCATCCCCGTCCCCCTTAACCGCAGCCTCTCCGAGCAGCCACACAAAATTCCTGCTGCTTCCTCCTGGCTGGAGCTGCCTCCTCCTTCCCAGCTGAGAGGAAGATCCATGGCAGCGGCCAGCACGTGCTGGCGGGGACTGGGATGCTCCACGGTGCGTCCCCAGATTTCCAGCCCGGGGACGCCCATCCCGTTGCCCCCGGGGGATCCTGGCAGCCCCGGCACCTGGGGCCCCGCGCTCCCCGCCAGCCCTGGCTCTCCTTCAAAGCCATTCCTTCCCTAAGAGGAGTTGGCAAAAGCCACGGGACCAGCTGGAAACCGCCTTTATTCCAGGCGGGAGAAGGGGGACGAAGGCACCCCGCCACCTCCGCCCTTCCCGCAAACGCCGCTGGGGATTTCGGGGAGAGGCTAAAAATACTCCCCTGGCTTTAATGGGGGGGGAGCCCCCCCCCCAGGGACACCGCATCACATCGGGGGTGTCCTGATGTGATGGAACTCCATAGTGGCCGGAGCCAGGGGGCTGATGCTCTGCCCTTGGCCCCGGGTGGCACCTGGAGCTAGAGACAAAACCTCGAAAGGAGGCTTTAAAGGAGAGTTTTGCCCATTTCTGCGGGCCTTGGCCCCAAAAAAGTGCACCGGGGGTCTTGGGCTGAAGGGGCGGACCCCAATAAATAGAAGCCCGAGGAAGGGAGGTGCCCCCCGGGGTGGGCACTGGGTGCCGGAGCAGCACCTAAGGGTGCCAGGGGCTGCCCCAGCGCGGGGTGCGGGGGATGTTCCCGGGCGGGGAGCGC